>DWIY01000141.1:0-16797 GCA_018248615.1 Erynnis brizo brizo
TAAATGCTTAATAATCATTTCTATCTGAATTTTGTGATTCGCAGTCGCAGTGATTAGCAGTCGCTTCAGTGTAAGATTAAACATTTAATCCGATCACGGTATTTCGTGCACCTATAATTGTTATTTTAGTCTTGTTAGCGAATATTCGTCAGCCTCGGTTACGATTACTCTTGTAATTTTACGTATTTTAGTTCCGGAACGAAATCGGGCACAATGGACATTAAAGTTAATATCACGGTGTAACTTGGAAAGCAAAAACCTTTTAAGCCCACGATGATCGACTCGCATCAGTGCGCGAAGGAATCTGAAGAAATATGGCATTTAGTACGTGAAAGATTATAAGTGGAGCTATTGTATTGTTTCGAAGTACATACTGTGCTCTTACAAACCAAAGTTAAGCGGGGCTGGTTCTTGAAATTTGGTCAAAGAAATGTAGTTACTTATAAAACGAACATCTTAGCCCTCAGGAGTAGCAATGACTCCAATTCGAATAGAATAGAATAAATTTACAGAGACACTTACAATGTCACGGTGGTTATTAAGTAACGAATCAGCCAGTAAGTATTTTAGTCATGTTTAATGTACATAACTTCTGTACGTCTAGCCCCAGTGACCACTTAACATTAGGTTATCTACAGATCACACGCCAGGTTTGAAAAATATCACCACACCTACATAAATCCTTTGATTGACAGTATCTGTAGGGCCATTATAGTGTCTATGTTTAGATTATCTGGGCCTTTTATAATTATTATCATGATAGTATCTCTGCAAAATGTCTTCTATTGACACGTTATAAATAAACCACAAGGGTTACTTAATGACTCTCCCGTAGGACCAACGCAACGTGTGCGATCCATGCTTAAAGATAAAATCTCGGGGATGAAGAATGCAAAAAATTGCAATTCAAACATTTATGTGACAGACTGAGATTGGAATGTTTGAGAGCAGAAAAATTCCAGGCCATTTCATTTTTCAAAGCGTCTTAAGTTAGACTTAAGTACTCACATAAAATATACACGTTGCAATTTTGTTTCAACAACGCTTTACAAATGTCTAAGTATGGAAGTATCTCATTATTTAAATTCGTCAGCTGCCCTCTTAAGTGAATTGAGATCAACTCTTTGCTTGTTGTAGATTGTGAACCCCAAATGAATAGGTCATTTATGACGCACCGCAGTAAAGTTCTTAAAATTTAGAGTACGTAGTTACCCTTGAATATGTCATGTGCATTTTTATTGTCAATTTAATATGTATTGTTTGACCACCTTGAAAGCTTATGGTCCGGTCACGACTTCCATCATTCTTAAGCTGTAATAAGTCACAAAATGAATATCAAAATTCACAAAATAAATACCAAGGAGATCCGTCTTGGTCCAGTGTTGTTTGTGCTTTATTAAACTACTTCCGCGTTTTGTACTCTAATTATTAAATTGTTTAACGATGAGGAAATTATTGTATCACTTACCTACTTAGTTAAGATCAGACTTGTGAATGCTATATTTAGAAGAATTGAATTCACTTATTGAAAACATTGATTAATTTTTAGAATACGATTTGTAATTCTGCATTCATGTCAACAACGAAGATAAAGACGGATTTTAGGTACAAGATTTAAAACGTAGAGAGTTTACGTATGACTTTTATTGCCAATCATTATTGAAGAGTCAACGATCTATCTATACCAACAGTATCGGTGTTCATTCATAAAGTTCATTTACATACAATTAATTCCCTTGTTAATTTAATTGCTGCACGCTTACAAATTAGAAGGCACATGGTAAAGGAAAAAGCGCAAACTCAAAACCAGTTTCAAACCTGGACTCTTTCTACCTGTGCCCTCAGCCGGTGACTGTAGCATTCCTGACATATTTTGAAACTCTTTTTGTAACGATAAAAAAAATGGGTAATCGATGCTTGAACCACTGCCCAATACTACCTCAAATTGATGTTTGCAATAACCGCGACGGCAAAAAGTTATCTATTGTCAAAAAGGTGTGCCATACCTGTGGTGCAAAGTACTTAAATTTATCAATTACCTGCATGGATAGTTTCACTTTTTTGTGACCTGCCGTCGTTTCATTACCATCTATGAATTTATTTTGTGCGATCTGTTTTGTCTCTAGTTTCCTTGTCAAATTTAATACATCTATCTCACAGATTAGAACATTAAATTTTATTTTATCAGCTCTTAAAACTTTGTCTTCAATACGCTTTTAATGCAATTATTCATGGGCGCGTGAGAACTGACCATTTGTAAGGTTCCTGTAAATGACAGTGTCTTAATAATATCCATTTCAAAAAGACATTAAACTTCGGATTGACAATAAAAATACAGAAAACAGCAATATTACACGTGGCATCATCATTACGCTTAATTTTTTCCTCACATTAAGTGTAGTACATCATTTGTGATGGTAATGAGCCCCTTCTAGTGCGACATTTTGTTACTAGCAAGAAGCATTTTGCTGGTTAAAAGAAGCAATAAGATAAGCATGCATCGATGTCACGGCCATTCTCAATGATCTTGTTAGAAGTTATAGTTTGTTTTGCGAAAAAACAAGTTTCAGTAGATATCTTCTAGACATTCACAAATTAATTCTTAGATTCCGTTACTTACGAATTCGCTCTGTATCGATATAGACCGGTTTTGTGTGACTGAAATTTCTAGAGCGCTATTGGAGAGATAGCCCGACGTGTTTTCTGATTTAATGAACAGAACCAAAAGTCAGTCAGATCTGAAGTAGCAGATATGGGCGAAGAAATCCAATCTGGACTTAACAAAACATCGTATACAATGACAAATCGCTCCATTAATGGATATAAAGGTTGGCAACATGCAACATTGTGTCTCAGAATAGCTAAAGCTTTCTGTATCTGTAACAGAATTGCGACAAACGTGTAAAAACGTGATCATTGTGCACCCGTGAAAGGTCGGAAAGGTACAGAAATACAAGAGCAGTATACGCAACATGCAACAACGTTTAAAACAGTTTCTCTCCTATTCCACACTGACTGACCCAACAAGCTTCGCGTGACAAATAAAGGAGATTTATATAACTTTTAAAGAACAAACAAACATTTTAAAAGAAGCATAACACAATCTCCAGCCAGTCAAGTATCTCCAGACAATAATTTGATGTAACCTAACCTTTAATTTTAAATTGAAAAAAAAAACATACAAACAAACACTGTTCCGCGAAAAGGTATTTTCAAGAAACTTTCTCAAGTACTTATCATATTATTATGCAAAAGAATTATTTTAAATCCGACTAGTAGTTCCAAAGATTGGTGCGTTCAAACTCATCAGTGCTGTTATATTAGTTGTAGTTATAGTTATACTTTGTAATGCAGCTATTATTATTACTTATAAGCTAGCCGGATATCCATACGTGTAAAAACGGGTCACGCGGTGCCACCATCGTTTTGGTACTGTGGTACGCTGCCGGCTTACGAACCGCTATTGCTAGCTAGCGTTTGCCACCTACATTTAATTTGCTGCTCGGATTAATTCTCCTGCACCATTTACTTCGAAGGAATCTTAGGAAGATTATTCTGGTATCAAAGCCACTCAAGTCTCCGTCAAATTGACTTAGTTTGATAACGGCAAATTGACGTCATCTGCATAAACTGTGATGTAATTGATACAACAGAACCTAACAGTTACTGCAGAAGCCACAACAAAGGCAATTATCATTTCCAATTTGACGTTAATGAGGTCACGTCAATTCTAGTTAATCGTTGTTTAAAAGGCTAGAATTTCGAAATAAGGCCGGGTGATACAGCACAGGTCATGTCGATGTTTAATAAAACGGTTGTTTCGTGAACGTTGTGTCAATAAAGTTATAATTACATCACAAGCCGCACGGAGTGATCTTTTGTAATGGAGATGACGCAAACATAATCGTGTGTAGACAATTAGCCAAATATTTGTTGAAAGCGTTGTGTTGTAGTACGTCACGCTTACAACATGTCGCGTTACAATCTTGGAGTATGTTTTTATGGTCCCATTGTTGCAGATCGCATGTGGAAAACAGATTGCTATTTGACGATATTGTTCGAAACAACCTTCTGTTCGAGACTTCGACGTTGAGTGACCCCTGAATTTGGCCAAGAGAGAGAAAAATAGTTTCAAATTTAATTCTAATATTTTCATCTAGTTTATGATGTATGAGTAACAGAGATTTTCAGATCGATCCACAAACACTTCTGTATGCATCAAATTGTTCAGTACGATTTCATTTTGCGATTAGTTCACACAACAGTCGTCGCCCTGTCCTTAATTTAGATTGATCTTTATTGATTTTTATCCAAGGTACTTCTACTGTGAGTTGCTTGTCATATAAAATCAATACTTCATTCTATTGCATTCTTTACCTGCAATGGAACTGTAAGTTTTTCCAGGCCTGGACAGGTTCCTGAGAAATACAACGGTGTCTGTCTATTTATGCTTAGTAAGTTAAGGAAACTTGGTCAATCACCCTTCTATGGTCAAGGTCCCTTTTCCCGTTTTCTGCCATGTTAGGCTTTTGGGTGAAAAAACTAATACGTTAACTGTTGTAGCTTCATAGAAACACGATGTTGATACTGATAAATTGATAGCTTTCCTGGTCCTGATAATGTCAACATAATTATGTATAAAAGATAGAAATAAACGTAAGAATCCAAAACTACTAAAAGCAGACCGTACACGCAACTAGTAAAGTTTTGGAAACAATTCGGACGGATGTAGTGCGTAATGTTGTACAAACCTATTGTGTTGAAGATAACAGTGCATTTACCAAGCTTCTCAGAGTAGCAAAGGTAAATTGGATTAGTGCGCCAGTTACAGTCATGTGGGCGACCCGTACCCAAGGTCTCCATTACCAACTTATTCACCTATCTATACATATTTTGTAAGCCGAAGCCAACAAAACAAGAGTAAGCAGCGATACTACAGATGGTAGTTGTAACATTAACTCGTTCAATAAATCATTCTTCACTTACTAATACGACGTTTACAACCGATTCTTTTTGCTTAATGTCACTGCTTTTATAGAAAATCACTATGGCTCTAACATAAAAACATTAAAGCTGATTAGTTATCTTATCACGATGTTTGGTATGAGGTAGACTTGGATAAATATTTGTACCATAACCACGGGTACATAGACTTTAATTTTTCGCATGTTTATTTTGGAAATTACCTGTTCTGTTTCTATAGGTACGTAGGTAGAAGATTTCAAAGTACTGTTGTGGAAATCATGCGACACTAAAACGTACACTTGGACCGCTATTTTTAACTATCTCTCCATTTTCAGTCTTCGTCAATCCATTTTACAAAAGATTCAGGACCGAAACAATATCACATTCGCTGTGTCGTGTTCAAGCAGTATTGGCATAAAATTGCTCAAGAGCAAAGTTAGTAAACAAACGAATCTGAAGCAATAGGCTCATCGACTATCTAAATAGACGATCAAATTAGTCACCTGTCAGGATGCAACCTTGCCGTCAACGATCTCACGCAATTATCTGATTCGTGAATCGTCCAAATCATGTGCTTATTTGGAACAGATTTAGAAACCCGTCTGCGATAGCTTGCGCAAGTCCGATCGGAATCGTGATCAGTCGAACCCTGAGTAGAAGGTACTATGCGTGGTACACATGCACCTCAAAGGTATGTCGCTGGCGCCAACGGTGTTTTGACATTGTGGCATGGAATGCGCAAGGCTGATAGATAAGCATTGTTTAGGTTCAAATCGATTATTGGTACGGATAAGCTTTAGGCAAACTCTAAATTATAGCACAACATTTAGATTCCGTGGTGCGGCCGCGACGTTTGTTCCAATGAAATACTAACCTTATAATTAGATTTCTTATCTGGAATTTTTGTTATGTTTCAATTAGTTTGAATTTTTCTTCACTTCAAACTTATTTATCTCTAAATAAACAAGCCGGAACTTTAAACATTTTTGTCTATTTATCTTTTATATCAGGCCTTTCTATACTATTGTTTTTTTTGCTGAATTTCGCTTTTCATTAATCTGTTTTTTTCTGTTTTCTACGCATTAGTGACTATTTATAAATATATTCTTATATGAAGTTGTGAATGAAGAAGTTATTTTTTGCAGCCGAACTATTCGTACAGAATTGTGATTTTATTAGAAATTTATCTTCGTGTTACTACGATCAATCAACATAAGTTACAAAAACACCTGTTAGTAGAACACGCCAGGCTTCAGGAATGTCTTCAAAATCGACTATGCAAATGAACTGACAGTAATGACAAAGAAACACCGCAATGTTAAGTTTTATTTGCGTCTTTTCACGTTACTCATTGCAAGGAATCGATTTGCATTGACGAGTTTCAAAGACTTCAAGAATTTAAACGTCTTTGTCAAAGAAGTAGACGCTTTCAAATCTCGCTATTGAATTACGATTTCATTAACTTTCGTTGGAATCGTAAAGTGCAATTATAATTAGCAAATACAGTTGTTATCTCCCTGCATTTACCCCAAAATGGGTTCTTAGTTTTGGATCATATTCTGATTACTCATTGCAATTAGCACCTACTTTTCAAGGTTCTCTACTTGTTCAGACTTGTGTGTGACTAACTTAATTTCATAAGTGACATCACGAAAATCACGAACATCATAATTGTTTGGTTTTACCAATGGTCATTTATTAGATTCTTCTTTGTTTTTAAATGAGTAGCGACCGAGCATGGTGATCACGGCATCCACGGATATACTAGTCCGAAATAAGATTGGATTGGAATCATATCTGAGTTCGTACGTAATGTCCACCACATTGCTACTCATGAGAACAAAAATGATCGCTTGAAGGAAAGTACCTCTGGCAACCACCAAGCGTATTCATGATTCCCCAGGTTTTATGAAGGTGGTATCTTCCAGAACGAGCTCCAATGGCTCTACCATCGATTTAACTATTAAAAACATTACCACCAGTGATGTGTGTAACGTCTTTTTAAAAAACACTAATCACAATCGACGTTTGAAAGCCGAAACCTCACGTGAGTTGTGACCCTTAATGACTCCACAAAGAAAGCACGCTGTGCGCACTGATGAATGAAATATTTCCGTTGGAAATTCAAAACCGTGTGATTGTTCTACATAACAATTGTAGAATCGAGGTACGCGTGACAGAACCAGTCCATTAAATGCATGACTACGGACCTAGACCACATATCGCAGCAGATCTAGCATCAGAGGTGAATGCTAGAGATTTTTCCTTGTATGACGAATTTATGACTATGACAGAATTGTTAAAATATGATTTATATAGGGTTATATTTAAAAAAATGCATTTTCATACACAGAATATTTGAGAAAAGAAAACAAAAGTATGAAGGCTAACTGATTCGTTTAAATCTCTGTCTCAGAAAGTCAGTTCAGATGCAAAAGCTTATCTTAGATAAACTAGACATTTAGAGGAATTTCACAATACATTACAGTGTTATCAATGTAGAGTAAGACTATTGAGAAAAGTGACACGTCTTTATTTCTTAAAAGATAAGACATCTGCCGATAACAAGTGGTTGGTCTAACTACACAAATTGTACACAATTCGTTTCCGGCTATTCCTATTGTGCTGTTCGTTCATGGGCAAAACAATGGAACTTAATTCTTTATTGACGGAGTAAAAAGGTCCATTTCTGATAATTTGATAAGATAGTTCCTAGGAATGGACCCTTTTATCGGTTCAGATTCTGGAGTCGACATTGCAGACAGCTTGGCATTCGTTTGCTTACTTCACTTTTTTTCAAACTCTAAAACCAAATTAAATTATATTATTATTTGTATTAGTTCTTTAACCTTTTTTATTTGTGCCTTATGAGGGAATTGTAGTTACTCTTAGATTGAGTATGTGGCTATTTTAGAATTGTTTATATCCAAAACTAAGCAAGCTATGCAAGCTTTCCATAAAAATAAATTTTATTTTGTAGAAACTATTCCATATCTACGAACCACAACAAGATAGTCGTATAAAGACGGACAGAAGTCGACAAAACTCATTCACACTTCGGACAATGAGTTACATAATCAATTTTTAATTCCTTGTTGCCAAAGATAACACCTTCAAGAAAAAATGTGGTTACTTAAAGCCGGAAGCAGTTTAAGAGTTCCTTAGCTACAGATAAGCTAACAATATACATGTTATCTTTATGAGACAGAAAAGGTCTTCAAGTGTTAAGTAAACCACCTAGTCTGATGCAGATATCAACGTCGATTAGCTGATGCAGATATCAACGATTGAAGGCACACTTAAATCTTAGATGCTATGAAGTCGAAATGAAAAATGTAGAATCGGTTTCGTAAACTCTGTAATCTTGCTAAGAATTTATCCAACTTTAATTAAAAATTATAATTAAGAAGCCGTAAGTATAAAACTAGAGTTTTTGTGCATTTCGCCATGTTGCGGACAATTTATGAACTAATTTTATTTACTTACAATAATAGCGCGAATGGCGACGATGTCATGTTTTTGAGTCAAACAGTCAATATAGTTATTATGCTCGATAAAAGTTAAACTACAAAGATGCCATAAGTAACTGCTCTAGCTTTTTTAGTAACTTTGTCATATCCCGGAACTGAAATTGAAATCCTCAGCCTAGGAAAGGAACAATTCCATAGCTGGTTATATTTACGACTGTCGTTGTCCACCAGGCAATCTTATGGATGGTTATAGGACAATAACACCATGTCTGTCGGGTGCGACACAAATGTTTTAAGGCCACTGGTGCCCATAAAGGAATGTGAACAATGGCGTTGCAGTCTCACGGGTGTCCTAACCTAACGGTACTGGAGACCGAATGCATTTCGAAGGCACAATTAGGTTTTTTTAACACTGGTCGTTGTCTATTTTTCTACGATGTCGAAATTTGTTGTAAGTTTTTAGCAGACGAGCGCGTAAAGCGCTGAAGTTGTCTAACATCCCACCTTAAAATGGCTCAAAACCAATACTAACTTATTGTCAGCATAAAAGAAGATGAAACCAGGCACATAATTATTAAGAAGGTTGGATTAATTCCTGAAATCTAAAAATATCTGAAATTTAAGCCTACTTAGTTTTCTTGTGGAACCTGACTATAACGCTATTAGAAAGTAACTGATCTTTAAATCTGTTTATTGCTATAACAGTTGTTGGATTAATTTGATTAGTCAATTAAACATGCATGTTCTCCTTAAAGCAATTACCCCCTTGCCAATTTTCAATCTTCGTGGCTGTACAATCGATGTGAACGACCCTCGGATCAGAATCGACGTGTACATCTATTCGAGTATTGAAGCGTGTCAGAGAAAATCTACATACTAATTGGTGGCTGACTCAGAGGAAGCTAGGGCTGTACCTATCATTAGTACTGTACAGTATCTACCTCTAGTGGTTTAGTTGTAACATTTATGTTAACTTTAGTAGTCAATATTATAGTTTCGCGGACGTGCAGGGCACTGCTGATAACGCTCAAAACTTACTTCAAAATTTTGGACAATTCATTAATCCTTATTAAAGTGGATGCAATTTTTTGGCATTTCGGTGATCACTGCATTGCTTTAAAAATGTAGTCTTTGCTGGTATAATCTTTATTATTGATTTCTAATGTAGGTACTGCAATTTCGTGTAAGATGGTGAATTAAACCTTTGATAGTAGCATTTATTTTGCTGACTGGTAAAATTGACAAAATCTTTTTATTTGCAGCTAAGCATTAGACGACTTTTAGACAGTTCACCATCCTTCTCTTTTCTTTCTGATAATTATTCTATGTATAAGTATCATTTATTATTATTCATTTAAAAATTAGTTTCACGTTTTTCAACCCTTGCTTATAAATTCTCATTGCAAAGGAATTCTGAATCTTCAAAATACAATACAAGTGATCGACAGCTGACGCAACTGTATTGTTTTTTGTGGAAATTCTTTTCATTATATTATTTGCTATTTCTGTTTGATACTGATGTCAGGCTTCGGTACTGATGTCATCAATGGGTATCTCATAGCTATAATTATAAAGCAATTATTATGTTTTTATAAAAAAAGTGAGTATGGATTGAGGCTCATATTATACACTGCATGACACGAACCTGCAGTAGCTTGTTAGTGAGTAGACAATAGTAAAAGTATAACTAGATAAACTTCAAATCATATTTCATAAACTGCAAGCTTATGAATTGAACAAAGCAAAAGAAATAAGTGACGAAAAAAGCTTACTTTTACAATTAACAGTAAGTTTGCTTTAAGGTGGATATTATTAGCAACGGAGACTATCTTCGATCAAGACATACCTACGCTGATCAGATAAAAGATAAAACGTACAGTAGCTAGATTAAAACAATTGAAAAAAATTAGCAATGTTGAAAAATGTCAACAGTTGATTAATTAAGATAGTTATTTCAGTTTATTTACCGTAACACATAGAATATAGTATAGCCACACGCTTAAATTTACCAAACATAATCAACCACAAACAGCATTTGGTGTCAAACCACAAATTTGCGTATAACGGATTTTAGTTAAAAAAAATGAACGAAACATTTGAAATGATGTCGAACACCTCATTTATGGGTAAATGCGATTACGCATTACCCTCGTACAGATTTTTATGTCTTTAACGTAAGCCCAAAGAGAACCGTTACTATCGTATATTATTTTCATGAAATGCCTAACTTCCATGCACTAAATAATTATGGTAAGCAAACCCATCCATCCTTTGTGTCGGCTTTCTATTATGATCTAACACGATCTAAACATCTAGCTTAATCCATCGACCAATAAAGATGCTTGTTAACTTTACGACGTCTGAGTAATTGATCGCTATTCTAAAGCCGATCATATCTCTTCAGTTTAGCATACATTTGCCTTTTCACGTGAAGAAAATCTTAGCGGCAACAGATCATCACGTCGAATAAATATACAGCGTCCATTATCTAAACGTGCCTCGTCAAGGCAGTAATTTCTTGCTGTGGTAATTGCACGTTTTCTAATTTTTATTGCTGGCAAGCTATCAAATTACGAGCGTGCAGTTTCAAACTTGCCGAGCGTATTTTAGAGGTCAATGGTAGCCGATAGTCTTGTTTTTAAAAAGCCATCTCGAGACTCGTCCCAAATGTTGTTCTTCAACCTACTTATTATCCGCCGCGGGCTTGACTTCTAATTATAGTATTTTGACGGCTTAATTGCGGGCAGGACTACTGACACTTCATTGCTTGCATCATCGGCGTCTTCGTCGGCAATTATTTGCTTCCTAGAAAGCGATGCCGACCTTGAATTGTTATCGTGAATCTGTAAAAGTCGAGTGCACGAATCGATGGTCTTTTTAGCTCGGTTCACACCGGCGCGTGAAGAAAGCTTGCATGGTATCGCAAACGATCGCGATAAATCTCATTAACCGCTTCTGCATGACACACCGCCTTCGCATGCTTATCATGGGATGTCCGAGGCTCGGATACACCTGTAGACGTATGGTGAAACGGACTGTGGGTTGCGTCACGCATCGGAGAAAGTGTACAAAGCGTACCTTGCGACTGGCCCCCAATTAGGTTACGACCTCGAAAATCAACGGCCACGGGCGTCTTTTTTCGTATTGCGAACTGACGCTCTTCCGAACCGGTCGCCGTCCCATACTGGCCGTGGACGTAGATTGTCAATCGAGCCGTTTCCGTATACTGTATGAATTCCGAACCCGACGTTTAAATATTAAAAACAGGCCTTAATTTCTTATCAACCACGTCTCAATACACTTCTAGCTAAATTGAACCGAACTCTACATTATGAGCACGTTCGAACGCAGCATATTTATGATATGACTCTGCGTTTAAAGCGGAAACAATTTCATTTCTTATCAACTTCAAGTGTGTATCGTGACTTGGATTTGCATATCGTCTATATTATGATCACACCCAGCATTCCGTTACCAGAAATTTCCAAAAAGAAATCGAAAAGTAATAGGTAATTATATCGTCGGCATGTGTTCTGGGGTGTCGATATACTTTCGCCTGTAACTGTTTGCGTTAAGATTGAGATTGGTTCCAGTCCTTTCGACCTCCGTTCCCAAGTCCTGTTCCTCCCGGTCACCAAACAGGATTCCTTTACACTCGACCCTACGATTCAATGGGCC
Source organism: Erynnis brizo brizo (assembly GCA_018248615.1). Classification (NCBI taxonomy): domain Eukaryota; kingdom Metazoa; phylum Arthropoda; class Insecta; order Lepidoptera; family Hesperiidae; genus Erynnis; species Erynnis brizo. The sequence continues at coordinate 12,114 of DWIY01000141.1, forward strand.
GTTTCTTACATTGTCTGTTAGCATGTTATCTGAAGCAAGGGTGCATTCAAGAAACTCTGTTGAAGCATTTGCTATTAGAATATTTAGATAGAATGAATAGAATGGTCTGGTCTGAAGTGCTAAGGTTTTATTTTAAGTTCTTTTGGTTATTTACAGTCCTTACATTCTTTACTCGATTTACTTGTTGTTGATTTGAAATATTCAAAATTTTTGTGATTCCAATACTTGGTATCTTTCAGTTTTGAATATGAACTTGTTTTTTTAAGTACTGGGTGATTAATACAAAAATTGAAAGGTTATTAAGAAAAGATGAGTTATTGTCGAGAATTATCGCAACAGTAGTAGGCATGACTGATTCTATCAGATCGAAATACATAAAACCAAATAATATATTTATCGTTAAAAATAAAGGAATGAAAGAATCATTATTATCGCACCTGGATTTGTTATAGGCACAAAAGCATGATGTGATGCAACGGATGCTACATTCCGGATCCCTAGATAACACATACAGTTATTACTGAGGATAGTAATTATTCAAAAGCTTTAAAAGGTGCCAAAGTTGTCGCTTTAGGGGCGTAAGCGGATGTAGCCTACCACAATAGAATACCAGTATAGGAAGCACGGGTAAAAAATTTATTAAGGGTTTAACTACAACCCATTAGTGACTCACGACGTCTTTGAGAAGTTTATGGAGAACTGGGTTTTCTAACTATATTTTCTTCACCAGTACAGCAGGCGACATTAAATTTTCTAAAACTCATATACCTAACTTATAGAAGCCATGCGTGCATACCATTAGCAATTTGTACCTGAACCTCTCCAGTAAGAGCTGATGTTTTTAACCGCTTTTCAAAAGGGTTTATGATTGCAAAACTGGTTGCAGTTGAAGTTTTCTGTTATAAATCTTTACAAATCCTCAATAAAAACAACTGTTTTAGTTGTTTTCTTCGTTTTTTCGTTGTTCGGCACGCAGTCATCGTATCGAAGTTAATTAGCAATTCTTTATTTACGATCATGTTGCTTTTAATAGTTCAATTAAAATTATCAAAGGGTTTCCATTTAAACTGGATTTCATTACCTACATCTGGATATGGCCGTGTCATTATAGGGACGAATACGACTAAACTTTGGTTGGGAATTTTGTGTCGTAGCCAAAGCATCGGAAACGTTAATTAAAAAAACATATTATTAATAATTTTCATTTGGATTTCTTTCTTCGCGACCTCTTTTAGAATGTTTTGTTGATTAAAAACATTTTCGAGAAGAACCAAGAAGGTTTTACTATGACTTATTTATTATGGCACAACAGTTATCGTTCTGGTGAGCTTTTCAGTGGATTATGTATTCAAATTATAGCGTGTTTATGTTTTGATACGTAACCAAGAATCTATTAGGGACTTTTGACGATATAAAAGTGCTAAGATAAAGAATTGACGATCCTGGGACCATATTTGGCTATTCGACATAAGGCTCCATCAAGGTTCTACAATGGGTCCGTTTCAGCGTTTATTATAGAAATAGTGCAGCATAATCTTCATATATAGAAAATTCCACTTGAAGCTGAAGAACAAACAATATCGCTTGGATAATTCCCACTAATGCTGTGATTAGCGCTGTGTAGATAACTGATAATGCGTTATCAGCGTGTGACAGGTGCTATTATGTGAACAGCAGTGCTATTATTTATAAAGGACGGGATTTATGGAAGGGAGGCCTAAAGCATAGTAATTTTATTTAGCAGTTTATTTCAAAATCCATGGACCTTAATCTTAGAATCTTAGTAGTCTTGAGCTCCTGAATTTACTAGAGGTTTTGAATACCTAAGTACTGGTGCCAAAAAAAGCAGGTCCAGGTTTGTGAGTATTATATCTGCCCAGAAACCCATGAGATAAAGAGGTACGAAGGTCAAAGTAGATGAAGTTCTTTGGTTTCTGTATAAAGCTGATTCTGATCTTCATCGAGCTACCCTGGCCGAAACTTGTTAGTTTATGTTTACGTTCGGTTGTAATTAGATTTGAACTATTTTATTATTCACAATAAACAGTCTAAATAGAGTCTTGATGTAAATAGAATCTCTCCTTTTTTTGAAGGCGGTATAAAATAAAGAAAATAGCGCTTAACAATTTTTTTCTGTTAACACTCCAATGCTGCGTGGTTGTGTTTACAAAGATTGTTTTCTTTTTATTTCCAACTATTTTTAACTGTACATTTATCTTGAATAATTGCTCTTGACCTTGATTGAAAGTCCTTACGTAAAACAAATAAATATTTATCTCACCTTGAATGTTTCGGCAATCCGCTCAAAGTTAAGCCAACTTTGAAAACACAGTTCACAACACTGGACAGTTACAATAACAAGTCAGTATACGAGGATTTACTTGAAACCAATAAATATAATGCCAGATATGTATCGAAAAGGACCACCGTACGAAAAAAAAGTAAAGTTCAACATTCTCTTCGGAATGCTTACATTTCAACCGCCGAAGTCTCGCACGGATTTTGAAACTTTTCAAACTTTGTAGCAGGGTTTGTTAGTCACAACACAATGATTTCAGTCTCGGAGAACGATTATTCACTTGTAACACGAAGTTTCATAAAGTTTTGGTTTCATCGTTATTTAGCTGTCACAGACGCAAAGCGCGCACACACCTGCGCGATGCAGCGGTTAAAACCAATATGGCGGATTGCGCCGTCGAAGGAAAGGAGCGAGTCGGAGCGATGGACCGAGAACGAACGAAATTTACTGAACACGAAACATATTGCAACGCAATATAAACCTCAATGCAAGGTGTTAAAGCTCAAAATGCTTTGATTTTATTTAATACCGGCCAGTAAGTTAACCACCGACCAAAACGGTCACTTGGTCATGTTATGGATGGATACCTAGAACTCTACCTAGCTCTCTAAGGCTAAGGTCCTTTGATGTAGAGTTTTTATTTGAAATCATATTTAAAGCATTTCGAATAAGTTCGTATAGCTTGTTATGATTAGACGATTAAACTACCCTTCAAACTAATAAAACGCATTTTGTCAATGTGACAAATGTAAACAAAGCCCCGATGATTTAAAATCCGTGAATTATTTGGAAATCCGTTTTATTTTAGACAAGACAAGTAAATTATGCGTTCGGACCGTTAACACACATTTGAATTCAAATAATACTGGAAAATTTGTCATGGCATTGGATCTGGTCAGCATAGCTCAGCCGCACTACATACCCGGGTTTGTATTAAAATTTATTAATATTCATTAATTCAATTTAATTCGGATCTATGTTAAGCCTTTATTACAAGCCAAAATAAAATTTTAGACCGGATTTGACCGGTACATGATTTGGTACAGTCATGGTAGAGTCCAAACGAACAACTTCGATTTCTTTATCCCGTAGATGATTTGGTAGATTCTTGTTGTCCTAAAATCTGTGTATTAGGAACATCTTCTGTTTCTTCTAATGAGGGAATTGAATACAATAAATGTCCTTTAAGTCATTAAGGATAAAATCGCCTTCGGCTGAAACTCGTCTTGTGAATGTGTCTTTTAAAACCTTCAATTATAATAGGTACCCGTTATTTTGGTAGCGATATCAATTTCTGTCTACAAACTAAAACCCCGTCGTGGTCCTCCTCAGTACTTTTCAGTTTTCGGATCGCATTGCATCAGTGCTCCTCAGTGCAATGTCCATGTTGGGTCCATCACTAAGGCAGCCGTTTCAGCACGCGAAATGCATGCTATCAGCCTTCCCTAGGTCGCTCGCTAGCTAGTTTGAACTCCTTCCTTTGCCACTATCGACTCCTAGAGTCAGCCTGTACTTAAAGTTTCCTCTTACGACTGGCAGTAAATACCTATACAGGGATCTATACACAGGTATAAATGTGTGGGCCCCTAGTTTCTAGACCTACATGGTATTAACAACACAGGGAAGTGTAGGGGATGTGAATCGTTATTATTATGTCTGGGAAATCATATTTAAACAAAGCCGCATCTTCCGTTCTTCTAAGATTTTTCAAACGCAGTAATCTTCAGATCTGGATCTCAATTCAGCTACAGATAAGACGTTGGTAATCCTACAAAAACTGGTCGCCTGGGAACCTGAGAACCAAACGCAACATGTGCAAGTACTTGGAAGGCTTGATGAGAGCAAAAAGTGATCTTGAATACCATAGCGTGTTGGGGTACTTTCGCAGATGCTTAGTTAGTGGATAGCTGCGCCACTCATGAGAAATCAGACTACAAGACAGATGAGTGTTAAATAATGATAGCAATTAATAGTTTGATACCAACGACAACAGAGGCAAATTATTCGTCGTTGTTGGATACAGTTCTGTTAGAAACGACACCTTATCTGAGACTGATTCTAAAGCAAATAAAATAGCATTTGCCTATGACTGGGTACAAAGTAACTAACCTCTTTAATTGATCCTTTAATAACCTCCTTTTTTGAAGTCGGTAATAAAGACTAGGCTTTGCCCGCGGCTTCGTCCGCATGGGTTTTAGGCTTTGGTCCAGGGAGGAATGAAAAGTATCCTAAATGTAACAAACATCCATCCATCCTCACAAATTTTTACATTTATAATAGTAGTAGGATTGCTTAAGCTCGCCTATACCTAATGGCGAAATCAGACGGTTCACTTTTCGTTCATTTTTGTCTTTCATTCCGCATCTTTCATGAGTGCCGATTGGG
>DWIY01000142.1:0-16794 GCA_018248615.1 Erynnis brizo brizo
CAAACTATTTCTGTGTGTATTTATGTTCTTGTTTTGTGCGTGTCCATGACATCCACGACACAGGAATTCTAGTGTGGGGCTGTGAATGTAAAGCGTTAGAAACTTTAAAAAAATTTGTTTATGCGAACTTTAATAACATGTTTTGGCTGTGCGTTGTTCGATCAGCCAGTCCTTTACTTACCAATATAAAAAACAAAAAGGTTTCTGATCTGCGAGTGCGCAACACCTTTACGCATTGATATCAGACGCATGGACAGATGTGCGTCGCACCTGCGCGACCAACTGTCGAACGGAATACAATACTTTCCAATAAAACGTTAAAAATAGCGCCATTTGCGATGAGTGACGGTTTTATCGAACTGTATGGTGAATTTGGAGATGAAATAATAGTTCTATAGATAACCCCTTCATTGTATAGATCTATAGGCTATATTTAGACTCTTTATAATGCGTAACGTAGGTAGGTATATACATTCTATTATTATAAACGCTGAGGCAATCAATAGAAAATGTTTAGGCGAGTTGAAATCTTTTATAGACCGAAACCACCCCTGTGAATACTACTTACGACGTATGTTATTAGGTACTCTAGGTTAGGATTAATGGTATGTCTTCCGATCCTAAAGGATCCTATGATAATAAGGGACCCTGAGAGAGAGATTTTACTTGGAAACAAAAACATTCCTTTTCACAACACTCTTCCGAAAAATGTGTAGGTCTTCACAATATAATTTTCTTCACAGAACAGGAAATAATAAGGAAGAACATACTTCTACACACCCTTATTCCAGACGCTAAACTCGGCTACAAAAGAGGAAATCGAGCCCGAAGTGACAATAGTGTTGCAAGTTAACTCCTACTATGAAACTGGTAATAGAAATAGTTCGAAACGAAATTTCCCCGGTATTGCAACTCGAACGGATTTAATAAAGTCTAGACAGTTGTCCTGTGCGAATGGTTTGCTTCTATATTTTACTAGAAACTAGATCCTGACCGAAACTTCCAGTAATCTTCATACTATATCCTGCCTTAAACTTCATCCGGTAACTTTAGAAGAGTCCAGAGTGATAGGAGGATCTCAATTCAGATTACACTACCTTTGTACTAAATTTTATCCAAATCCATTCAGCCGTTTTTGCATGAAAGAGCAACAAAGACTCTTCATCAATCCTCATCAAATTACTCGTATCTTTAATATTTATACATTTGCTAGTCACTTCTTAATCGACTTTTGCTAACATATTGCTAATATTTGTGTTGGCAGTAGAATCATTGTTCGCTTGGGGGTTTGCTACCTTTCTCCTTACCCAAGGTGAAGCAAGTCTTTGGGTGTTACGGAGATGTGACTGTCCAAGAATTTTTTTTTTTAAATTTATCCACTTACAATTTTGCTATTAAAGGTTTGTTATATGAACGTCAGCCCAACAATAACACATAAAAATGGTAGCTACCAAATATCTCCATTTGCACGACAAATTGTCCCATATTATGTCCTACAATTATATCAAAACTTAATCACGTTTACCGTGGCAACGTTCACCTCAAATGATGTCACCGTAGCCGTGTTGTTGACTCAACTAATAAACCAGTAACTTTGGGGATTACACTCCATACATACATCAACGGACCACTAAAACGTTGGAAGGTTGCGACCTTGTAACACTAAATCGTAATGGCGACGAACTCTGCTGAATTGTTCGTTTTATCGATTAATTTTAGGCATTACATCGATAAATAGCCTTGCGTCTGCAAAACCTTAGTGACCGATTGCAGGGTCAGATAATCAGATTCTCTTACAATGAGAAGGTGGTCAAAGCCACCACCCACCACGCTGGTCTATTGAGACTTGATGGACTTCACAGTAGGTACTTTACACACTTTGAGATCATTATGGAGATCTCTCATGCATACAGGTTTTCCTTCACAGGATTTAAGGATTTTAAGGAGAGAGACTAAAGGAGATTATTTTATGAGATTTGATAAAAGATTTGATAGATACCTAGAAAGATATAGGAAAAAATAGCAAACAAGCCTGAGATTTCTAATTTACCCGTGTCAAAATGTCATCATCATTAGATGATCTCATTGAATTTATCCTCCAATTTATGAATAAATCCCAACATTTATAATTGCCGTTTATGTAGTTTTTCCGCTCCCGGCTGAAAATATTGCTATTTATACTACAACTTTATTCAAAAAGGAAAATCCACACACAGAAATATTTAACCTTTGACGCAATTCAAACCAAAAATGTTATACAGTTCTCGATTATCAATAACAATGCCACATCGAAAATATTTAGACAATTAGGTACTCGTAAGTACACAATTGCTTTATCTAGAGAATACGTTTAAATCATCAAAACATCAATAAATGTTTATTAGTCCGAAAAAGTAAACGTTCGTAAACATCTTGTAATCGGCACCGATGGAAGCTCGTATTTTTTAAAGAATATTTTCAACTGGTCTGCATTTCATTCACTCATGTTTTGCAATATTACAATTTTATTGCTTTAACAGTAGAAACTAGCAACTCTGTAAGTATTTTTAACTTTCTAATTTTAACAAGGGAAAAGTATAAAAGATCACTTTATTCTGCTGGCCATAGCACTTCAGCCGTGCTCTACCGAGAGTAACGCCGTCGAAGCAACTTTTAATCTTATAAAACACTAGCTGGTTGCTCCAAATTTGCCTGGGTTAAAAATTACTGTCTATACATACCTAAGTTCATGTCTAGAATTCAAACCCCTCGAGTCAGAGGCCGGACTCTTAGCCACTGTACTATCAGCGCTTTGAGAGTGTTAAGTTCATTAAAGCTAAATAACTTGCATGCCCACTTGCTAATCAAACTTGCATGCCCACTTGCTAATCATTAGTTACAAAAAAGATTGTGTCCAACATTATTTCGAGTGATAACAAAAAATAAGTTTTAAATCCATCAAACATAAGGCAAACACTCAAAAAGGTGTTTTGTCGCAATTAAAGAAGTTGAAATGTATTGGGGATGCGATAAGCAGCGCGTAACATAACTGGTTTGCGCAGGAGTGTATATCCGGTGGATTGATAGGGTTGTCACCGGTATATTTACCGGTAAGTAAATAGGTAATCGTTTTGAAAGCCTCGTGAAATCTATCAACCTGCAACGATCTATACAGATAGGACATAGTCTTTTTTGTTCTCATATTCCTCTGTTCTCCATTCCATGTAGCTACTGTTAACGTCCTCGGACGGTTACCAGTCACCAGCCACTACTAATGCTAATAGCTACTATTTCGATAAAATCTTATAGCTTTTTATACTCTCCCATTAGTTTTATCTTAATCGTCCAAATATTAGATACATATTTTTATTTTACTTAGACAACCAACTCGTAATTATTTCTGAAAAATATGTTGGCAACCCTACCACTGTTGATATTCGCGTGCCACAAAAAAAGGGTATACGTATACAGGTGACGAACACGGCCGCGAAATAAAGAGTAGGTATTCCAATTACTTTGACGATGCGAGCATGAACATTACGATACAGCGAAGCGAACAGTTGTTGATGAACTAGAGATGGACTGAAATCTCAAATCGGTTCATACTTGATACTCATAAAATCGATACTGAATACTGAAACAACTGAAGATTACACGTTTGTGATACTGGCTTATCACGGTCGCGAAATGTTCTGCATAAAGTTTTTTCAGTTCTACGCATACACGTAGTATGTCATTTTACACACCTACAGTATTCTACAGTTTTAAACATAGTGTCAACCTTATTTTTCAACTTTACTAGGCTTACTACGCTATGATAGATGAACTCGACAGAATCGGTTAAATTAACCACATCACTTAATTAAAACCCATTTAATGTAGCCTGTCTTAAGTGAAAAATAAACGGAAACGAGTATTGGATAGAGTTTAAAATCGGTCACTCGGTACACGGTTACCGATTCCTTCAGCTCGATCACAGTCCATCACTAGTAACAAATGAACACAGCTCCAACCAAATTTTATTTCCACCACAAAAACAATATTACAGTACTACTGCCGCAGTGTAATGATTGATATTACAAGTGGCCGTCGGAATGTGAAACAAATTACGTTGTTCGTACGTAAAAATAATCAGCAAAAGTTGTACAAATCGATAGGCGTTAATGAGCTTTCGAAGTATTGATTCAGCACTGCTAGATATGTATGTGTTATTACTGCATAAAGCGATAATTACCGAGTACTTTCGTCTTTGCGTCGCAACAGTCGCAACATCAAGTGCGACGTTTACTTTACACTTCATATTTCACGCTTTATACTTTACTGTAAAGTATTTAGATAAAAAATAACAATTTATAAAACAAATTGATGGTTGAGACACATAGTGAGTAATGTTTAATTTCATATACTTTATTTGTTCTCTTATTACAGGTAATAATTTAGTAGACTGTAATCTTGAAAAAGCTCTACATTCCCTTTAGCCTCTACATTCACTTTAACTCAGTAAATGGCAATGCAAGAGCAATCTAATTTCCGATTTGTTCTATGGTTTTACAATCATCGTTGATAAACCAATCGTATCTAACTTTGACCTTTCAATGCTACGCAAGGTGTGTCGTAACTACTCGTAACATTTGACGGCTCTATCAGAAATAAAGTCTGCAATCGCTCTACGATAAGATTGGCGGTCACTCAAGGCCAGAGGCGCATCGTACCATACGTGTCAATATTTACACGCGTAAAGAGCTACTAAATGTAGCTTGTATAGTATGTAATTATAATATGTATGTATTGTAGAACGGAGTTTGGAGCTCGTAAGCGGTTGCTGCAGATGGCTGAAGCTACGCGGCGGCCTTCACGGCCAATTCAAGATTTGGACTAGCTGGCGCAGAGGAAGAAAGAGAAGAATAGACGTAATAGACGTAACATTAAAATGATTCATAAGTTGGATAATTTCGCTTTATTATTATTATGGTAATGGTATATAGTAGAACCAATGGAGTTCGCTTTACCCGACGTTTATTTATAACGTGATTGTGGTCCATGGGCTGTAGTAACCACTAACAGCAGAAACATTTACTTTCGTCCAAAATCAATTGCAAATACATAACGCTCGTCTTCTTGTCAATAAAATAAAAAAGAGATGTTAATTTCGCGTAATAATTTTAATGGACTGATATCATTAAATTTTATTTCAATGACATACGATAGTGGCTGATTTGAGCAATAAAAATAGTGAACAAATCTGTTTAATTCCGTTCAAAATACGTGAAGGCTATTTTTATAAAATATATTTTTCTTTTTTCTCATTGAATGACCCACCGAAGGGTCTAGTCTCACAATAAGTAGGCTTTAGTCACCTACGCTGGCCGATGCGGGTTGGTGGACTTCGCATGCCTTTTGAGAACATTATGAAAAACTCTCACGCATGCAGATTTCCTCGAGATGTTTTCCTTCATCGTTACAGCAGGTGATAATAAATTTTTAAATATACCTACTTACTTCATCAGATAATGGGGAAGCCAGAGGAGACTCCTTAGAGTTTCGTCGCTTCAACCACACATCAGCGACCGCGTTCAAAGACTGCCTTCGTCTCGTTGAGAACATTTTCCAAACCACTATTAACACTTGAATAAATAACAAACTACATTACGATCAAATTTCGCAATTTTTTCTGCAGTTTAACTACAACAACTTACAACTTTTAACTTTTTTAACCCTTCACTGGATTCAAACAAACTTCCGAATCGTATGTAATAACACGTCCGTCGAAACCGAATTGACAGAGGATAATGGTATGAAACGTTCGACATAACAAACGGCTGGTGACTGATAGCCGAGGTGGCACCAGGAAAAAGGTGTGATAACAGGCAGTAATACTTCTAAATAAATAGGTACCTACGCCATATTGTTACAACCCTTAGCTGGAAATTTACAACTTTAGCTTTGAAGCGTACGTAAAAAATATTTTTAGATTTAGTTACTCTTACAAATCCGCATTGGAGCGCAGTGGAGTATGCTCCAGGCCTCCCCTTTTGTGGGGAGAGACCCGTGCCCAACAATGGGCCATTAAAGGGTTACAGCCAAACAAATAGACGAAACTGTTACAAAAAAAAAACAGTTTACAACTACCTACGACATATTAAAATCTAGTATGGAGCTATGCATTTAAATTTCTGCTTCACAGGGAATAGAAGCTGGGACCATTCATAGCTTACGATACACAATGCGTTAGTTACCGCACTGTACGTGATATATGAAACTGTTAAGTTTGAATAGATGACTGACTGACCATGAACAGATGACTGAAAGGGCAAGAAAACCTAGAAAGACATTATCATCTTTGAAAACTCTTAAAAGAAGAGCGCAAAAATAAGAAAACGCAGCAATGACAACAAAATGACAGTATAAGTACCAAGCAAATCAAACCTTACGAACGTTCGTTACTTTTTATCAGCGCAATCCGCAGCCTACACTGTACCACATGTGACCTAATATTATAAACGCATTGTCCGCAAAATAGCCCGGCTCCCATCCCATCTCAATTCCATTATTCCAAGTCCCTGAGTGCACAACGTGTTGCATCATCCCATTTAAGTCCGATATCCGGGTGTCAGCGGTAATTATCTCAACGTTTACAGAAATTGTGTGGGAACATCATAATAGTTTCATGAAAATATTATCAGAATAGGTACTGCTAATAAAAAAGGAAAACTAATGATATTAACGCACCAGTGTCTTTTTTAAAAATTTGTGCGCTTGATAAAATTAAAACAAAAAGCAGTTAAATCTACAAACTAAGTTCACTGTCGCTAATTTGTTAATCGTCATGCTTTCTTTTTTCGATTAACTCCAAAGTGTAAACGCCTCAAAACCGTATATCACTCGTCCAATGTTAATGAACAGTCGACCGCGTAAGGCTGCTTCGAACAAAAGACTAATGTTTTACAATTTAAAAAATAAACAATACCTTTCTGTTTTACCCTAATGACCTTTGTAGAGACAAATAAAAAGACGCGGTGCGGTTACTTTGATCATGAAAAGCCCAAATTTTGGAAGCGGGTTTTATTTTCCACAGTTTTAAAATTTTAATGTTACGAATTCATGTTGCGGGAAGCGTAATTTTAACCTGTATATTAAAGAAATGCAACAGATTCCTTTTTAATATTCGGTCATAACAGTCATTGTTAGTAGGTACCCTTATTTAAATACCTATGCTATCACAGAAGCAAACTTATTGCGTAGTTAAATACAAATAAGAAAGATACGAAAATAATAGCATAGGTCTTCTTCGACTGGACATAACGTAACATCACATTAATGCTGAACAAATAATGTATTACCGAACAAACAATTATAAGCTACGTTACATTGCATCAAATATAAAATACGAGACAGACCAGACAAGCGTGTTGAATAAAACATCGCCACGAAACTTGTACCATTTCATTATTTCCTTCCAAATTATTCTCCCGTAGGACTTCACAGAGATAGATCGAAGTGGAGGCTGCCTGAATATTTTATTAGCGAAATTCATGTGGGAACGCCAACATTGTGTTTATTGTTTTTGGCCAGAAGCTCTAAATATGACACCAATTTCTATACAATAAGTACATATTAAATTATCTTAATGTATAGAATAACTTAAATCAAATTGATTAATATGTTGTTATCATAAAGATTATTCAATATTTTATTCAATTTATGAAACTACAAAAGTAAAATATCTGAAAAATATATATTTCATCATAATTTTACATTTCTATCGCTATAATATTTTTCTCGACCTGTAATTTTTTTTATTTTCTTAATATGAAAAGAAGCAAAATTGAAACAAACAGTACTTACTTATTTCAAGTTTATGAAATTGAATACACAAAATAATTGAATACACAAAATTAATTAATTTTAAATTTATGCAATATTTAATTATGACTTCGTATTTTAAATTTTATCAATAAATATATCAAAATAAACGCGAAAGTGTACTGTTAATAATATTAATTTATGTATTACCTTTTTACAGCTAAAAATTAGCAATTTATTATCGCTTATCATGCGATGTCATTAGCGGTAATCATTGTTCGAGCCCGAATATCTTAAGATCATTAAATAAAAATGCACAACCTTGCATAAAATATGAGGTCATTGACTGGTTCAACGACTCCTGATAGTATTATGTGCAAGGTGCCATAATGAAATTAGTAATTCCTATGTAATCGCCCACATAACGCCTTCTCAATTGCAACTCCAATAGATTGTGGCGACGAAATAATAGTCAATCTATTATTTGGCAAAAGATGATAAAAAATACTAAATATTGCAAGAGAAGATAAAAAAGATAACAAATACCAATTGCGGTCAGTTCAATGTTCTGATAGAGCCGGAGTTTTTGGTTTTTTAACATTGTATTACAAAACAGGTACCGAAGCATACGTTAATAAAGTATTCTTTTATGTATTTAACCAGAAAGAAGAGGATCTTTATATGTTATCAATGAAAAGTAGGTAATTAAACCTCGTTAGGGTTCAAGATGAAACCTGAACTTAGTATTTGTTAACAACCATGGTGTAATGTCAGATACAACAAAATGAACTATTTAATAAATATGCATATATAATATCTATTTTAAAGTAAAAAGAAACATTGTTTTCCATGAATATGGTTTTGCTAGGAATATCCTACACGTATCGGATACAGCACTTTTTGTACAAAAGAAGCAAAAATCTAGCGCTGAAAATTCGAATGCTAAGAAATGGAAAACGTCAAAAGTTCTGGAGATCTACAAAGCCAAGTGCCACCATAAACCACTGCCATTATTCAACTCTGTACAATTTCATTGGGAAACTGTATTTAAAAACTCTATAGGTCAAAGCTTTGTTTTCCCATAGCTTGCTATTCACTCAATTTGGTAACCAAAGCAGGGAAAGCCGACTCAAAGGGTAAAGTTGCGTCAAGTGTTCCGATTGAAAATTTCACAGTGAGAGCTGAATCTCAAATCTTGGAAACAAAAAGAATGCATATTACCAGCCACCCTATTTCTTTTCGAAATAAACTGTGAAGGAATCGGCACGTTATATTAAAAAAAAAGTAAAGTTAGAATTATAAAAAATATGGACTTGGAAGGATACCAAAAATAAAGCGGAGACTCCTTAATTACGACAGTTTTTGGATAAAAGAATTACAAAACATTATTTAAGGGGTAGGGCATGAGTATAATATCAAAGTTTACCTCTAAGGTATTGTTTCAACAAATGCAACCCAAACATAGTAAGAGTTCTTTGATCAGTACCTTATCCATCTCCAGCACCAGACCAGCTCGATAGTGTTAAATTACTAACGGCATTATGTATGAATTATGAAATATGACTATAAAGAGTCTAGTCTGATTGTACGTTTGATTCTATAAAACTAAAATATTTTTTTAAAAACGTTTCCAGACAAAACCTGGCAGACGAATTAATTAATTTAGACACTCTTTGTAAAATAAGTCCTAGCAAAATAATAAAGCTTCTTAAAGTTTTCGTCCAGCAAAATACGGCTGAGATCAACTGAAATGAGCCTTGGAACTTGGAACAGACACAGATGTCATGTTTATTGCCTCAACACAGCAGACAGACAATCCTACCAAAAGTAATAAGATTATCTAGACTTGCTGAAACTTATGTTTGTTATTACTACAGCAATTTAGTATGGCTGATGAACATTATTCTGCGGTCAAATTAGGGAATTGGCGATAGTTTATCTTTATCCTAGTCATAAGACATCAACAGGCAGCTGAGTGTACTAGAACAGTTGTGTCTTAATCGTATCATAATGATTCCATTCTGATTACATTACTGTCATGGGAAGTACTCGAGTTTTGGTAATCAATGAATTTAACACGGCGTAATTACCTATGATTTTCCGAAAAAGTTGCGTTGGCCACTGCCATCATGTTTGCATTTGGTGATTTTGACAGTTTGACATAAATTATTTCAAAATGGCAAATAAAGTCTGAAATGAACTCAGACCAATTTGCAAAACCGTGTTAACTACTGCGCTTAACAGTTTGTCAAACGACAAAACGTAGACTTAATAATGCAACCTAATTATTAATGCACCGCTAAGCATTTGGCGATTGCGCGAATAAACGCATACGGCTATTTAAACTCGACAAATCAGATTAAAAGCTTATAGAGCGTGGCGCACTGCCATTATTTTGTACCATTCTATACAATAGCACTGTGAAAGATCTTTATAATGTACGGCTTAAGATTGATAATCCAGCCGCCATGAGATAAAACTCTTACAAGAAACGGAAAGCATTTTCATACTTTTTCCTCAACGCTCTCTTTGTTAGTAAGGTCTCATTGCAGTGCATGATATCTAACTTAATTAAGTATAGTATAGTTTTACTCAGACACTACAAGATACTGTATTACATTATTTTAACTTATATGCAATTACAATATTTCAGACGTCCTTGCATTATTTACACTATTATTAACACTTGAATAAATCGAAGTATCATTACCATGCTTACTTTTACTCATATTGTATGTCATGAAAACAATTTATCGGAAGATTTTTATATTCGTCTACTCAAAATTTGGATAACGTGAAATACCATCATGATAAATTGCCATTTCATTGTTGTCTCCCTTGTTACAAATAAATAAGTCAAAAGACTTTTAACACTAATCACTTGTAGCAGAGGGCGCAAATTTAAAACGATATTTCACTCTTTACGACAACGACACGACTTATCAAACATACCTTATCCCACTTTACATACTATTAATTTTACATTTTACGAAATAATGTATGCGAATTCGTAAGGAATTTGTGCGTAAAAATTGGATATTTAATTTTTTTTAAATGAAATACTCGTAATTATCTCAATTTTTTGTATTGAAATTGACTCATTACACATTAGCAAACTAGTAAAAAGTTCTTTACTAGTTATTCTAGTCTCGAATCACAAGATAGTAATGAATATACAAGCCAATTTTTTTCGGTCAAGGTGATTTTTTTTAGTATTACATTCGTCAAACTCAAAATGATTGATGTTGTGTCTGTAATAATAGAGCTGTTGTTACTCGTGTATATTTAGATAATGTGTATTCTTCAGATACCCTCCTTATTTAAGAATGCATTTTGAGTTTCAGGGAATATTCTCCATAATGTTTTCAAAAGCATGCGAATCTTTTCTATTTCGCATATTTTGGTATCCATAAAGATTTATATAAAGTTAAATAAATTCCACTAACCCGCAATTGGCTAGCTTGGTTGACTCAGCACTATAACTCTCTTCTCTGTTGATGAAGTCACAGAAGCCCTCGTCAGTAATAAAAAAGGTGTATTAAATAAAAGATTTTTTTAATAATTATAATCATAACGTACAGACACTGATTACTCTACAAATTTGTTCTCATTTTCTTATGAAAAGCAATTTACAGAAACAGTAGTCGCGCCGAAAGTTGTAAACGCGCCAAGGCCCCAAAAGGAACCAACTCATTCAATTAAGCCTGTACCATATTCCATATTTCACAACATAACAAAGTTATTTCAAGTTAGTCCCGGTTTCTCGCGAATCGTTTAGTAGATTTGTATTATTAATAGCGACTCCACAAGTTAACAAGTTCAAGTTGATAACTTGAATGTAATAATTAATTCTTAATTGTGACTGTTGTTGGCCCTACATTGTTATTTATTCATCTATTAGATAGATAATGGTAAGATGTATGTGCTAATTAAATAGATATGTCTTATTTATGAAGCTAGCGCACAGTTATTTGAAGTTCTTAGCGAAATATATAGAATGATAATTGATTTTTTTGTGTGATAATCTGAAGGGCTGAAGTGCATTTGAAAATCGCATAGTACCTAATGTGCTTCAATCAATATTTTAAGTTCTTAGAGAGCAGATTTAGTACCTTTCAATGGCAGTTGGTAAAATGAGAATATTTGTATAGTATGGTCTTATTTTTAGTTTGCAAAGTCCCCTTTGAATCAAAACTCAACAGTTTATGTACGTTGATCATTCGAAGTGCTTACGAGAACTTTGCTCACGTAAAGGCATTCAGTACAGGATGTTTATATCTCTCCGATTCCCTGAAATATTGAGGCATTTACTAGCGTTACGTGCGAAGTTTTTATTTACAATATATCTGGAACTTTCCGTTTACAGATAAATTCGTAAATACCGAAGTAGATAGCATTTGATATTACATAAAATTGTATCGTTCAGACCTGCTATTTATATAAGTTCAAAGGCCTTTATCACTGACATTTTCGTTTAGTGCAATCACCTTTGCTGACTGAAAGTTCATTAACCTTATTGTAAGGTAAATACTTTACCAAAATTCGAAAAGAAATATACATTAATGTTTTAAAAGAACCATCAAGTCCCTAGATAATCCAGTTAGGATGGGAGAAAATAATTAACTCTTAATTGTTTTCTTGACGTTACATCGCGAAACCCTCATGGGAAAGTTTTACAAAAAAGCTACCGAAAAGACGGAGCCTACATTAGTACCCTGATTAGTACCCTCAGCAACACACTTATCTCCGAAACTGCTTCGACCCTACTTGATGAGAACAGCACGTGGGACTACAGTGACCTGCTCGCTCGAGTACCACTTTTTTATTACAAATAATTCCTATTCACATCACTACCTTCTTGAAAACAGAAAAGATCCATCACAGTATGTACAAAAACAGAGCGAAGGATCCTAAATAAGTTGTCACCGATTTTCGCTCGTTGCCCGCCGACCATGTATTGTCTTACCTCCATCTCATACATATTAATGAGATTCAAGCCTTTCCTAACCACATCTCAGGAGACGTATGAGGGTGTCCAGATTTATGTCGGGTGGATCTGCTGCGAAAACACTGCACAGCACCATATATCCACCTCGCTGACAAGGGTCACTCATAATATTGCAATGTGCGGTCTCACACAATCTCACCTCATACATATTAATGAGGCTCCAACTCGGTAGAACACAGAAGAATTGCGCGCATCTCAAGATTTAGTCGGATTATCCGGAGGTCGTGGAATTACAATCCTGTAAGCGTTGGACCTTTTAACCTTAAGTGCAGACTAGGATTTTTATGTGGACATTCTCTTGTAAGATGGTAATGTATGTATGTACCTACCTACCTTGTATTTTAGCAAAAATCTTTACAGGGGTAAAGGTATGCTTATACTGACAACACTAACGTCATGGTGTGATGATACAAGTAGAGAGATATTAATCATGCAGTCATTTTTATTATTCTTTCTTTTCCTTCCTGCTGAATATCGGGGCATGAAAATAACTCTCTTCAAAACAGCCAACGCCCTGGCGACTTCTCTGGTGTTGCTCCTGTCAGTAGGCAACGGTCATCGCTTATAATCAGAGCCTCATACGCCTGTTCTCCTGCTTTTTTAATTTAAAAAAAATAGAGAAAGATAAAATATAAGAACACGCACCAATAGAATAAAATCGGTTGTTCTTTTTCCACTGGGAATGAAATGAAGAACATTTGTATTTCTAAACATTGCGTTATTATCATTACAATCTTTTATAAGATAAGCAAATATGAAACAGAAAATCTAAATTAATTAACCAACTCTGATGTCAAGATACTTGACACAGATTCTGAAATCAATACCACTTGTGATATGCAATCGGCTATTAGACTTAGCACTACTTTTTTATTATGAATAACCTACTTTTGATTTATAGAGGTCGCAGCAGCCAATTTAATAAAGAGCCCTATTTAATAAAGATGCTTATCAATTTTTGTTATGATTTATTTGAGGTGAGACATGCAGGCCACCTGGTGCTCACTGCATCTCATGGACACCAATATCTAACTTCAAATAGGGTAGAAATCCTATCTGAAGTTGTATGTGGTCACGGTGATACTCACGGGAACTGAGATTTTCGCCTCAAAGAAACAAACATCAACTTCATCAACTCAAAAAAACGCATTTCGGCATCAACACCTCTTTCATTGAAGCACATGACATAAAGAACATTTTTCTTCATGGCGGGCATTGGCGGGTTTTATAATTTGTTTACCGTCTGACTTAACTCGCCCTGAAGAACGGTAAGGTACGTCTCCAGGCTAGATACGAAGGCTTTATTTGTTATCGTTTTGTTGGCAAAGAATAAATGTAAAGTCATAAAACACAACCGGTTGAACATAATTTCATCGTAATAAAGTTTACGATATGTCGGTAATATTTCTGTTGATTTACGAACGCGAGATGAGTGCACATACGAGTACGTTACATCTTTGTCGTATACGAGGCACGTTCACAGATTACTTCGAGAATTATTTCCAAGCAAAGTTAGCTAGTCTTATATCTTCATAACATTAGAGACCTGAAGACGTCATCCCTTAGTTTGGTTAAATTCTTGCGATCTGGTCCAGTCTCTGCGGCTATGCGCCGCAATACCGAATAACATTACAGATATAAAGTCCCATATTTGATGGTTCAAATTATGGTATGTCCTGTCTGTACCCATAGCACCCACGATCTGACAGTCAAACATTTCCATCCATGCGTGTTAGAAACCAATTACGAAACGATTAAGGTAGAACGAAATCGTTTCACAAAACTATATCCCAATTTTACAATGTAATCTACCGTAATTCCGTGACTACGCACGGTAGCAAAGTGATTTTATTGTTATTTTCGTCACAGTAAGACGTCAACCTCGATATAAAAATAACTTAATGGTTGTTCAGTTGAAACTCCTATTTCTAAAGCATAAATGGGATGTCTTTTATTATTGCTAGGTCAGTCTTACAGGCAATTCTCGTATGAATACCTTGCCCTTTCATACTACGTCCAAAATGTCACAAGACAGTACGATTAATATTAACTAGTCCCGCTAAACATCAAAGATCTCATAAAAAAGACGTACAGACGCATTCAATCTGCTAATAGCTTTGCAAATCAAAGGAGGTAGTGGCACGATTGCGCCATAAACTGTGTTAGACAATGTTTTTGCTCACACTATTACGTATCTGTCTATAAGAATCCTATCGTCAGCTAGAAACGAGAAGTTACTAGCCGACGAAGCTATAGTAGTAGTGGCCACAGCACTTACGGCAAAACCGGAAGGCCCGAAGCATGAAACTCGCGGTAACACAAATAAAGAAATACTCATCGAAGAGAAAATAAGGGACGATGTTTTAATTTTTTGATTGATTTCATTGGTTTTTTATCGCTCGGGCATGTAACTTAAATTAATACCTATACGAATAGATAAGTAATCAAAAATCTTCTTGTAATGCTATATGGAAGCTAGTAAATTTGATTGCGATTGACGTATTTTGGAAAGTTTGCAACAGAATATACAGATCAGCTTTTAGGTAATCATTCGTGAAGGCTGTCAACAGGTGCAACATCAAAATAATTCATATCCTTGTATTGCCATTCCACTTAACTACTACTTTTTACTGTCCTTGTCTAATTAAAATTTAGTCTTCTTCAATATCCTTCTTTTCACTATTGACTACACAGTTTAAAGAATGACAGTTGTCTACACGAAAGCAAGTCGCATTGTAGTTTATCGTAAGTGTTTAACATTACTCGTTGGTGAGACAAATACCTTATCTCTATTACGAATCTATTACGATAGGTAATTGTGAGTTGTATGACTCAGTGGTGACGAGAGCAAGGCCAAAAGAAGTTTTCACCGGCATTGTGGGCGCGCTGAAAGATTGAATTCTTTTATACTTGGTATTAAGCGGACTATTGCGTTACGTACTACGACTGGGTAAGTATAGCTGTAAAATTTGATAGGATAACAGTTAATGTATACATAAGTAATAATTTTATATTCATCCATGTACAGGGACAAGTAGGACATGGTACAGAAGTTAGTTTTGAATTTATCTACCTCTAAACTATAGGTACCTTCTGTTTTTTTGTCTTAACCGTAGCATTATAACAATGGCGTAATAGTAGGTACCTACCTACGGAGAACGAAATGGTAAAATGACGAGGATATCTTTTAATTTTACAAATAACCGTATCTAATACAGTAATGGATGTCGAATAATAATTGTATTCAAACTTTTATAGACTAATAAAACGAATAAGTAATTTGATTATAACAGAATGAAATATTATATTTAAGAAAACCCTCATTAATGTAAACTGATTGATTTATATAAGTAGTAATTAGGTTATCGTTCATGAAATACCTAATCTGAATGAATTGATCGTAATGTAGTTTCTCACGCAGCAAACCAAACCTTCGATGTTACCAAACTACCATAATAGGTAGCAGATATCCATCCAATAATTATTAACGGTTGCGGAAGATTCTAAGACTATTTAAATTACCCGCCTTGTTATCGAAGAGAATCGCAAACACCATAAGAAAATGTAAATCAACAAAACTGTACGGACGTCGAATAATAAATAAACTGTAACACAGTGGTTCCCAACATAGTTACCCTGAAAGTGAATGAAAGTATAGATAGAACAATTTAAGAAAAAAAGAGAGTGAGAGCCGCAGAGTGTATCGATAAATCGATGATTGATGAAGAAGTGTTTATTATTTAAAAAATAGAAAACGAGTGTGGGTGTTTATAATCATGGGCTTGTAGGGCCACACATACAGAGGTCTATTTAAACTTGCAAGTGGACATTAAAACAATAACGAATTAGTGGTCAATGGAACAAAGATTGAGAACCTAGCGGTAACACCTATAACGGTAAGCTAATCAAGTGATGAAAACACCATGGAAAGGAGATGTTCCAAAATGGGCCAGGTCTATGTACACTACCTCAAAAAAAAGAGAAAAAAAAAATAATTAAAAAAA
>DWIY01000143.1:0-16713 GCA_018248615.1 Erynnis brizo brizo
GGCACGTATGAACACGCACTCGCTTGTCACTCGGCCACTCGCCACTCGTTCGTTCAAAGACAAATGTTTTTGAGCAATTCTGTTTATATTTTATTTAATTAGCTTCACGTCTATTATTTATATTACCTTTAAATTAGAATAATATAAATAATAATATTTAAATTATAGATAATTATTATTTTTATTACGCTTAAATTCCTTTGTTTTTCGATCCATTGGAGACGTGTGATCAACGCATAATCGTGATCTAAACTGAACTGACTCACCACTATAATAAACACGTGTGAACACCCACTCGGTTCGGCGACTCTCTCGGCCGAGAGCCTATTTACTGACTCGCCACTGTACTCGTTAGGTGTAATCAACCCATAACTTAGGTTCGTATGTATAGCAAACATACGATCTAATGTCAATCTGTCTGACATAATATACTATGCTACACTACACGTTAACTATGCAAATAGATTGACGATAGTGTTCATGCTCTGAGCACTGATAATAGAATTATTGCGGTCTCAAAATGTGGCTTAAAGTGAGCAAGTTAACTAATTTGTAAAATTTGGAGAAGTGTTGGCATGCTCAAATTATTTAAAAAAAAGGGGTTTTAGGAGTAACTAATCATCCATTAACAATCTCAGATACTTTCTTTGCCCTGTTTTAGGGATATTAAACAAATTCGTAATCATGGGCTTTATTTATTTTAATATTAGATGTCTCGCACATTGACAGCTCATTTGCCTCTCTTTCACTCAAAACACACTCTTCTAAAGTCAAAGTCAACGACATAACCCGTGGTTAGCGTCAAACAACGTGAACCCTAATTCGAGGGCTTCATTATAGTGAAACTAAAACGGGTTTGGCTCAACTCATAGCTAGCTGGAACAGTTTTATAATTGCAGTCGACTTGCAACGTTGTCGCCGCATAAATAGGTGAAGAAAAAACCATTTTAAATGACCTCTAGAAGGTTTTATACCTTGAAACTGTTTAAAAGCTAAGGTTTTTGCACAATTAGAAGACAAATAGCGAAAGAAGAAAATATAGAAACAATATGAACAAATTTTCTCGATATTATGTTTACAAACAAGATTACAGTAGGTACTATGACTTTTATTTCTATGGCGTTCTACTTAGTTTAAAGAAATGTTCGTTGCTAATCCAATAAAAGTCTTAATTTTAAAACCAATTCCGAAGCAACCTAAATTTTGCGCAATAAAAACACATTTTAGCTAAATTGGATCTGACCAAAGCATTTGATTCAAATTGCTTGTTTCAAACAAACAGCTTGTTACCGAACTAAAAATTTTCATTTATTTTTGGAGCTAAATTTAAAATTAATGCAAAGCAGCTTTAAAATATTCTGTATAATAACTGACGCATAGAAAAGAGAATTATGTTTTCTTAGCATCAGTTGTAATCCAATTCAGTAATACTGTTATTATAAGGAATACAATTTAGATAATAGACCCGACGTCGAGTACCAAGATATACCGATAACATTATCATTATCTAAACTATTACAAAACTATACCTAGAAACAAGAATTTCAGATCCGCGAACCGATTATAATTGCATAATGACATCACGATAGATTAACAGCAATCATATACGACGTATGACTGTGAGAACAAAAAACCATCCGTAAAGACTACAGTAATTTTCCGTGTATTGCGCGAATAATTCCAGAGCAACGCACTATATTTGTCCTAACGGAGCTAAATGTGGATACGTGCATCTCCCATATAGGGATGCCCATTGTGATAAGATATATCGATATATCGATACAGCACAATGCGTTATATCGATATTTAATACGATATTTTCACTATACGATACGTTTTGATATATCGTATCACTTTAAAATATCGTATCGTATCAATCTACGACAATTTTTTACTTTTATCACTTTAAAATTCCTATATCATATCGAAATGATGATTTCCTGATAGTGCCATTGA
Source organism: Erynnis brizo brizo (assembly GCA_018248615.1). Lineage (NCBI taxonomy): Eukaryota > Metazoa > Arthropoda > Insecta > Lepidoptera > Hesperiidae > Erynnis > Erynnis brizo. The sequence goes on from DWIY01000143.1 coordinate 1,957, forward strand.
ACATTTTGTTATTCTTAATTCTTAATAAGAAGAGGTCGTCAGGTAGGTACCGAAACATACACATTTTTTAAAGAATTACGTTCTTGTTCAAACTTATACGTACGGGAATTAAGTAATTTTCAATATATGCAAGAATATTTGCATATTAAAATTAAAGAATACCATAAAAATACTCGTTTTCGTTAAAAACACTAATTAAATCGCAAAATTTGCAAAACAATAAAATTGCATGCGATACGGTTACGATACCGATATAAAGGGAAGCGATATTTTTGCATACCTACAAAGGCATATATCGATACAACAAATTTTTTGGGCATCCCTACTCCCATGCACATGGGAACGCAGTAACAACCGACCGACTGTTTATTACAAGCCCAACCGTGGACGCTCGGTTAACACTACCGAGGGATTTAATTACATAGATAATAGCCCCTGTATCGTATAACGTTTACTTTATTGCACACACTCTCCCGACTATGCTATTCGATTCCCCCAGTAGTTCACGGTCAGAAAGCCATTATTGTGATCACGACAAATAGACGCATGAAACTATACACACTCGTCACGAACGACAAATGTAAGACATATAATTATAAACACATTACCGCGAGAGCTTTACCGTACTGAACTGGTACACGATTCTTTCTTAACGCGGCTTATGTCTCCGGGTCCGTTTTAAGAAAATACCACAGCCGTGATCCCTTTTAATCTCTAAACGAATTTCGGACGAAATGTGGGAGCGCAACGCGAATGCCAATTCAGTGAATAGGCTACTTTATGTTTACACAGCGTTCTGTAAATACACAGGGAATCATGGCGGGAGAGATAAAAAAGGAAACCTTATGTTTCAAAATTCAATATCTCCTTATCTGCCGAGCGGCACAGAAGGAAAGGAAAGGAAATTTCTCGTAGCGAGTGCCGGCGGAGAAAAGGATAAAAGGGGTCGTAATAAAGAAATCATAGACGTCTCGTAAGTAAATTGTTTGATATGCTGACTCGGGAGTCAACAATGGGGGAACGAGATCGAATACAAGCAAAGAAATTGTAACCGACGACGGGGAACGTACTGGTGCAACGCAATCACATTAATGACGACATCACAGAAAAGGGCAAACACAGCGTTATGATTGATGATTCATCACAGACTTCCACACGTCGCTCGGTCACAGCAGCACACATAAGCATAATATTTATGAAGTTCAACAAAAACGAGAACGTGTGAGAACTGAGAACGATGAAATGAAAATGATTCACAATCGTATTATCCCTCGAACAAGATTCTCATTAAAGTTGGAATTAGTTACTCGTTTTAGCGAACAGATGGCCTCGATTGTCTTTGTATTCGAGTTAACTCCAACTTTCGGCTGTTAGATCAAAGGTATTAACTTCAGTACCTACGTACTCGAGCGAAGGGCCTCTTTCTTTCATTTCCACTCAGAAAAGGATGTCAGAACTTTTCCTATCCCGAAAGCCGGTGTGTTCGGGAAATGAGTCGCATTACAGAGTCAATAGACTCTGTAAACCGAAGCGAACCGTCGATGAAACATTCTATCTCGTAAACCTTCTGGCTTACGATGTATTCGGAATGCGAAACAGACTCTCGACTTTATACAGTTCGCAACGATGTCACAATAATCAAGTACGATTAGTGTTATCATCTGTTCACGTGACTCGTGTCAGGAAACGGCAGCGACAGTTCAATACAAAATGTAATAACGCCGAGTTGATATTCAAAGCGTATCTGTCTAAAGTTCGCGCGAGTCGGACAATTCTTTGAGTCTGGAAGTCGGTTGCTGCTCCCATGGGGTACTCTTGCTTGAATATTTTGACGTGGAGTGGCGCATTCTCGTGCCAGGGTACTGTTGTCGCCAGATGCGATGCACCCAATCAATAAGTTTTGCCCCAAAACGGACGCAGATGCGATGCGACCAAACGTGAGCCCGCACCCGACACTTTGTTGTGCGAATTGAACTTTTTATAGCCTACCAACAAAGTGGTCGAGTTTTCGACGTTGTAAATGCTGAATTTATAGCTCACATGCGCTTAATAAAAACTATCTACGGGCTCGTAACGCTCCCGAGTCGAGTGCTTGAAATGTGAGTTCGTTTCGCGTCCGTTCGCCTGGCAATAATAGTTACGGCTTCATTACAAATTACTTTGAGTAATATAAAGATATTATTAGATCATCTGATACGTTTATAGTTGCATCATTGCATTCGAGAAGATTCATCAGCTTAAGTGGCATCATTTTTACTCATCACTGTGCTTGATACAATTTCAAAATTAAATATCATTACTTTACAAAGATACGATTCGATTTCAACACCAATCTAAGTACATTGATTCCTTTCTAATTTCAATATTATTTATAGATTTGATTAATACATACTCGATTTATATTCTCACGTTTCAGATCAACAATATAAACAGTTACTTGATAAATTGGTATATTATGCGTCAACAGTCTCGAAGCTTGTTGTTCTGGACACACAATATCAAGTTGTGGCGTGTACACTATTAGCATAACTCCAGTCCCGATAGAACAGATGCATTTCAAGACAGTGGACAGTGTTTGTGTGTTTGTGTAGCGAGGTGCATACCGTCCCGGGGGTGCACTGCAAATATTGTCGGAGCTGGAAGCGATAACGACTCGCTAAGGTTTCACGATACTAAAATTACTTTTAGAGTAACAAGATGTAATAACCGTTCAAAATTATAGCCTAAACAAAAGCCTTTTTGGTGTCATGGAGTTAGGAGAGAAATATCTAGAACCATTCAAAATTATAGCTTAAACAAAAGCCTTCATAGTGTCATGAAGTTACAAGACAAATATCACATTACCTAGTAGAGCAGAAAGATAAGGTCATTAAAAAGAGATTTCGATTTCGACGAATTTAAAATAAAAGCTTGCAGTTGAGTAAGAATATAAAAGTCTGATAAAACATCCGTGGAACAGCTGGTAAACGCTACGGCAACTAAACTAGGTTTCTCTGTAAGTAAACCTGATCGGATTGCGTAATAAGAAAAAAACGATACTTGTCTGTAGATGCAGTTCGCAGGATCCCCGAGGAAGGACTGAGCAAATATTGGCGGTATATTACCGGCAGTAACGAGTCACTTCTGAACTGAAGTTAACTCGGGTAGCTTTTACCGCGCCGTAAAAATCGACCAAGAGGGAGTCGGAACTTTCTGGACTGGTGTAATAGTAATTTTAGGAGAACGTGCTGATGGGAAGGGAATAAGGATATGAAACTGTCTTCGACCTTATCTGTAGGAGAAGATTGGATTTGAAGAGTAAAAGGCAACGTAAATCTTCGCTTAAGTTACATCCATTCTTAGATGTATTGAATATAATATTTCTTTTCCATTTCTGTATCTTAAAATATTAATACGACTAAAAGCAACAAACTTTCAATATGATGATAATATGAGATTTGAATATTTTTAATATGGACCAGAAATTTTCCGTGAATCCGATCCGTTAAATCTCTTCTCGCTCAAAATTAAACTAAAGCTGAAAATGTTTACTAAAATGTGTATCGTGTTCGGATTCACGGTCGTAAATAGTAATTGAATAAAATTATCGGCCTTTTCAGAGCCAACACATTCTGCTGTGCTCGGTGCACTCAGAAACTCCTAAATATTCAAGGCGAACGGTGCTTCCATATGTACCTGTATCCTTGTCTAGAAAAACAACTTTACGGCAAGATATTTACATTTCAATACAGTCGGGCATAAATTCCTTAAGCCGGGTGGTCTTCCGTGCTCTATTTGCAAATTTATCTTCCATCGAAAGGGGGGGCACTAAAAAAAGTTTCAATGGAAACTGTCGCGACGACGCCATATTTTGCCCGGCTTTCTTCATAAATCGTCAGCTCAGCATGAACTGATCTACATATCCGCGCTCGCCCGTTCAGGAATTCGGCATTATCTTTTTTAGCCGCTGCTTTAAAATCATGTCAGGGCGAAGTAAGTCTGAAAATTCTTGCCACCAGTACTTGGCTCGGTTCTCGGCCCGAAATTCAAATTCAAATTTTTGGGCAATTTTCTCGACTTAAATTATTCTGTTTCACGCCGTATTAAATCAGATTAACTGTAAAATAGTACCTTCGCCGAGTGTTTAACAGCTATCTCAGCAGACATTGTAATTGCCTTTCGCATGAAGGGTCCCGAATTCGATTTCCGTTCGGCCAAGTAATATTGGCAGATAGATATTTGTGCTAGTCTGCGTGTATTTTCCGACTGAATGGATGTTTTGGCTCGGAACGTGTATTTAATCTTTGGAACCGTATACTTGGCTTTATCTCCTATAAAAACGTCTACAAACTGGTTTTATGCTAAAAGCTGTCAGAAAGCTTTACGTAAATATTATTCTTGCGCCCTTAAGAATAACTTCCATTGAATATTCTATCTGTTGTTATTGCTTATAAAAACAATTGTTTAACCTGAATATACCAATGATGTTATGTTTATCAACTTCAATTTCTGTGCCCGGCTCCTCCTAATACAGAAATACAACGAACGGTTAAGCAGAATCGATATACGAAGCGGAAATTAGACGCGTTTTCAGTAACTGATCCAATTAAGTAAAATCAAACGAGCTCAGCTTAAGGCCATTTCCCCAAAATTTCCGAACTGCCAGCTATTTATAATAATAATTTCCAAGGAAACGGCTCACCCTTTGACGTTAACGCAAATGCGCCATAATAAATATTAACAAGTAGTCCTGGAACATTTTGTTAATTAAATGGGAACAATCCGGCGCTTCTAATCAAAAAGGTTGTTTGAATAAATGGTAAATATTTAATTGTAGCCGTCGTTGCTTCTATCATAAAACAGAAGTCGCAGACGTCAATTAAGAACTAAATTTGAACGTTCTCGGCTTGTGAATGTGTAATTACGGACCCAAAAGCGAAGCGCGTTTCGCGTTATTGAAAATTGAGTCTAAAGCGAGACTCGTTTGTAATATAGCTTGATTACAGGTGCCTGTGTACCATTAATTCTCGATGTCGAAATAAAATCTCCCAGCATTCGGATCGAAATTAAAAAACTCTCCATTCCGAATAGCCCAAACCGAAAACAAAAATGAATGAAAACAAAAGATGGCAATATAAAAAAAGTACTCCCCCATCCAATTGTTAAAGGTTCAACGTCTAAAATGTAGGTTTTCTCTTACTTTTAGTCAATTTACTTCATTAACAAGACTGTCAGAAACAATAATAACTTTGTAACGAAGAAGAAACTTCGGGAGCTGCTCTCGCCGATTTCAAAAACTCTTTCAACGCTCGGAACTTTGAAAATCTCTTTTTAGATAAATTACGGTCCATAATAGATTTTGTATGGCGTAACAAAGGGAGTGAAGTGAAAGAAATAAGCACTAACTTTACAGAGGCACGTCGCGTGAGAAATATTGTTGTTAAAAATTCTATACCGACTCGAGCACCATTCGTTTTAGGCACTTCGGGAGAAATAATAGGGTTTTGAAATTCTCAAATCTCGCCGCTTAATATATTTTTGACATGAACAAGCTATGGACGGGAGTTGCCCCTCGTGAAATCGCTCCGAGGCGAGAACACACCCGTGTAAGGCGAGCAACTACATTTTTTAAGTTCAAGGCCATATAATTGTATTTATTGCACGTGTATCGCTTCCTTCTACCGGCACGCCTATACCATCGGTTTTATTGCTTTCAACCACACTATAAGTCAAATTTAATAAGACACTAAACCTGACATCGTAATCGCTTCCTAAAACGGAATAAGGTTTTATCATTTTTCTTCGATCCTTTCAAGATGGTCCTTCTAACCGGATTATGGGGAAATCCCGGTCGTTCACGAAATTGATTTTAGTTATACGCGCTCAACGTAAAGTGTATCACTAAAGCGGCCTAACGTATATTTATACCTACGCCGTCTTAAGGAGTGTCTTTTAATGGAATCACGTCTCGCTGGGTTTTCAAGGATTCTGGGAGTGACACCTCTGATTCATCTATTGACGATACTTTATAAAGAGGCACTGGAGTTAAAGCAGCTTTAATAACTTAAACAGTAAGCAGCGCAAGTACAGCTTAGCGGAAATGTTATGCTACATGAATACTTATTCCTTCTATTTGCATTAATGCGCGAGCAACTTGCTTGGACTTGTTCGCGTAGTAATATGTAATAATTTTTGTTTATAATAAGCAGTTAGCACGCTAACCACTTAATAGCTTCTAATCCAGGTTACTTAAGCTTTGCCGCATACTGATATCAGTTGGTTCATTATTATTGTTAGTGCTTACTACTTCAGCTACCGGTGACTTGTGGGTGAGTAATAGTTTAAAATTAAGCTTTACGTTATTGCGTTGTTATTATGAAAATAATTAATGTTTTATGTTTTGGATTTAATTAATTTAAAAAGTTATGAGCTTCCACATTTAATACTGCTTCGCTGCTTCAAGTCGTGTTTCAAAGTTTGTGACGTGGACTACAGAATTCATCCTGTTGTAACTAACTTTTAAACATTGTACACCATAAGCAATAAGTAAGTATACGTATCGTTTTACAAATAGAACGACAGAGGCATAAACGCATGTTATTAATACGCAGCAAAGATAAACCTTTATCAATAAAAAAGTGTGGGTCAGTCTGTTTGCTAACAATACGTATCTATACGTATTCAGGTTTACCTCTACGATAAAATGGGTCTCCTTACACTTATCAGCACTTTATCGGCTTGAGTTTGTCATTCCTAGCAACTAAGTGTCTCAGCACGGACTTTTATTTATGCTTTCTTGTAATGGTTGGTTTTATGAAGCTTTTGTTGCACACTTAAATTGCTTTCTTGAATTTATTAATTTTTTTTAAAGCTCAACGTTGATATCGTAGTCGGCACGAGTTATGAGCACAATTTTTATTTTTCGGTTTGACGTTAACTTTCGTGTTAGTTCACGCGATTGTTTCGCCAGGTGTTTGTCTTCTATTGGTCTAGCGCGTGTGATTCGACTGCCGTACATTGGTTGAAAGTGTACAATATCCCAACCACTAATCATCTGTGATCACGACTCGTGACGGTTACTATACCGATGTTACATTGGTAGCTATGGGGAGACCCTCACAACCGGTTCGTGTGACATGTTGCGTCCTGTTCAAACGCGTTCCTGTTTAGTCATCTGCTGACCACTGGTCACGCTCCATGGCTTAAACAGTTAGTCTTTCAACTATTTTTAGTGCTCAAGCTTTTTTATCTAAAACAAAATGTATACCTGCTTTTTAGTTTTGATTGACTTTTGATTTGCTTGTATGTTTTCGTATACTGAACTGTAATATATCGACGAGCGTCTTTCAAAAACCTTGTTTAAGCTTTAGGTTCTGTAAAATTGTAGGTACAGTACATAAGTAGGCTTCACATCTATAAAATAAATTTTAAAATCATGTAGGACAATTTATTAATATTCACCAAAGGTTATTTTAAACTTTAAACCACACTTAATTATGATTAAAGCGAGCAGGTATCCCAAGAATTATATCTGCATTATTTAATTTGCATTTTTGTTGAAAGTCCATCATCTTTTATCTTTTATTTTTCTATAAAAGGCATCAGCCTTATTAACTTTTTCTTTGTTTTATCTGCATTGTCTTCGACCTGACGTAGACAACCATCAGCGTCGATTAAAAATAAACCGACAATGCTTCGAGATAAATCAGTGTTTAAGGAGTGCATCGTACGATCTTATCTGTTACCCACTGGACTGGTTGGAGACCTTAATATTGATTTAGTAGGTGGGTACATCGTATTGATTAAGGTGACATTGTGGCGAAGTTGTCTTGTAATGGCTTGCTTGCTAATAAAGTTTCTTCATATTTTAATTTCTGTCATGTTTGTAAAGTTTTAACTTATTTGTATTTCTTTAAAGAGTTCAATAATGTATAAATAGTTACCTGAAGAAGACGTTGGGAGACTGATTTTACTAGCGGTAGGAGTAGCGTCGATTAAAGGCACATGTCTAGCAGTGGACTACAAGGGTTTGAAGAAAGAAGGAACGAAGGTAGGAATAATATTCACTAGTATTGGTCTGACACTATAAAATATTTTGAAATCTGACAATAATACACGTACCTGCTCAGTATTTCTGTGGAAATAGATTTTGGAATTTATTTTGATTGATTCATCTATAGCTCAAGGATATGAAATTTATTGAGACACGAATGTAGGTAACAACATTATAAAACTTTATGCGTTTCCAGTATATCACTCTAGATACGTTATAACTTTGGACGTTAAAGTTAGTTTTAGAATTAATGGTAATGGATAGATTTTATATAAATTTGATAGCGCGTTAGGCGAGTTTAATGCTACATACGTTTTCAAGGCAATAACATTCGAACAGTCTTTTGAGCGTAACGAAAGCAATTTTTATTGCCCAACTTCCTAAAAGGATGCTCTCAATTTTGTTTTTATGTCTGCCCGGACATAACTTTTGAATGGAGGCATGGTATTCGATGAGGATTTTATGTCTTTTAAAGGAAATTCCCATCGAAGACCGTTACTTCGGTTTAATCACTCGACTAACCACGTTAAGTATCAATAAGACCAAAGTTTTAGCTAACATGGCATTTATAGGAGATGTAACACCGATCAGGTGTGGGGAGAGCCACCTGTCTGTAAATATTCTGTAGCTGACCTGCAGGCTTCGTTCTGCAATAAAAGAGTTTGAAACTTTTAAAGCAATCAAACACTAGTCGGTCCAGTCTCCAAAGTGACAATAATAACAACCAAAAAAACAATTCAATGTGGCTTAATGTATGAATATATAATGTATAATAAATATTATATATGTATAATATACAAATATATATTTTTGAAATAGGCTGTTAATTCCAGAGATAAATTCAAACAAACAAACTCTTCAGCTCTATTATATTACTTTAGACAGACATGTACATTTTTATACTATAGATTAGGTACTAAAGAAGTTACCTAAACTTGACTAAACTAAATAATACAATTGCTTGAGTCACCTTAAAGGTTTATAGCGATAAGAGAGGTTTATCAAAGTAAACAGATTATTTACGTATTATTTAAGCGATGATGAAACCATTACTTGTACTCATTGCATCATACATCATACCTAAATGTATCATGTAGGTCAGAACTTATTAAATACTAAAGTTAATGTAACAACATTGCAAGAAAATGACAACTTTAATAGAACTAAGCAAATTAAATAAAGCAATATAAATATCATCAATAAGGAAATTAAGACAACTTGCAAATACAATATTGTTAATTTATCAAACGATAATGATTATTAAATTGCTCGCCCTAATTATGTTATTGTAACTGAACCAAACGGTGGAACCGATATTAGGCTAACGAGAGTTCATCTAAATGTCTTACTAAAAGCAAGTAAGCGATACTCAAAAACAATCTTTGATTATAATAAGCTTCATTTTAATTGATCTTGTTTTGGAAATAATCCATTTAATAAAAAAACAGTATAATAGTCACTGAAAATAGATGAAAACCTTTAATTAAATTGATTTTCATTTGTACTCCGTGTTTCTACTGAAGGAGGTAATTGATTCTCTACGGATGTCGATGTTACGGGGCAAATAAATATTAATGCGTTCATTAACATTAACACGTTCAAACATCTCAATACTAATGTAGACAAGTATCCAAGTAAGAAACGCCAATTTCGTCCGTTTTATGGACAGCAGCAATGACCGTAGAGATAAATCTCAGCTAACAACCAACCAATGAATAGTATTGACCTGTCCGCCTATATCTCTTAATGACTTGGACCGTTCCTTTCCCTGTAAACTATAAAGCTTCTAATTGAAGTAACTAACGACGTACCGCGTAACTAGAATCGAGTATTAAGAAAACACGACAATTCTATTGGATAATATAACGGATAAAAGTAACTATAATGAAGACTGGTAACTTTAATAGAAACATTAAAATTGGCTTTGATGAGAATTTTAACAGTTTTATATCGAAACAAGACACCTATTTAAAACCATTCGAATTTTTCTGACTTACTATTGGTGATCGTTTTTGGAACTTTTGGCAGCAGATTTTTATTGCCTAAGATTATCGAAAGATTAATTATAAAAATGTGACCATTTCTGAAGAAGAATTTTTATACATGCAATTTGCAAAATCCCACCCGATGAAAATTAAACCCTAAAGTCTTGTTGTTATAGCTTAAAATCAAATAGCAAAAAAAGTCAAAGCCCTTTGTAAGTATGTATAAACTTATTAGTGTCAGTGATAAAGGTGACCCGCAGTTACAATAAGAGCTATCAACGACAGATGATTTATTATCAATCGTAGGTATTTGTTCCATAAATCCATGTTATCAGGTAGCGAAGGACTATTTCTAGAATCGTTAAAATGTTAAAATAATACTACAACAAGAACGCTACCAGAATTCTTCAATCAATAATCCTATTTTCTAAAATATTCTGAACACTGAAAATTCTTGTGTATTCCGATAAACTTTGTCTTATCTTAAAAATATTCCTTTCAGTATAAAGAAAAACGCACATTCCTCGGTCGAATATTTAAGGTACTAAAATACATTATTTGTCCTAAGATAAAACATTCTATTTAGTCTTGTGGCGTTATTCAATCACTTAATAACAATAACAATATTGTTTCTGTAGGTAATCCTATATTTATTTTCTTACCGAATCGATTTAACTAGAAATGAGTTAAACCGTTGCGGTTTGTTTGCCTGCCTACTGTGAGGTTTTATGCTTAATTGGTATGTGTAATGAAATATCGAATGGTGTTAACTGAATACTTTAACGTGTTTGAAATTTGATAGCCGTAGTAACATTAGTAACATTTTGTAGATATTAATTTAAATGAATGCATTTGATGATAGGTTCACACAAGTCATTTCCAATGTTCAATATTCTTTAAGCTTTCACCATTATTTTTCCATTTTAATAAGGCTGTTGTGATATAAAATTAGGTGTCTTAATTGTCATCTCCCCATTTTTGGCAAGCAAAAAGAGCATTTGCGAAAAAAACTGTGATGAGCGATCCTTATTGACTTAAAAAATAGTCCCCACGGTTCAGTTAATAGGAAATTTTGAGACCCGGTAAGGAAATTCGAGTCGGGTGATTAATTTCGCCGGCATCCAGGGATTTGGCGTTTTCGGAGTCACGCTACGCGATGTAAATCATCCGAATGCCGCGCCGTACTCGTTTGGGGTTGCGGAAACAATTTGGAGAAACAAAATCATGTGCTAGGGGTTTTCGGGAGAGTAATGCGTTGCTAACATAATAATGATGTAGTTTGAGCAGCAGTTATTACAGAGGAAGATATAGGAGATATAAATGAAATAAATGTATTGGTAGTACTATAAGCTTTCGCTTTCCTTGAAACAGTTTAATCTATTGATCATGAGTTGCGATGAAGTTCTTAATTAGGTGAAATCATGTATCAAGTTAACCATTACTGTAATTCAAACAAATTCATAGCATCAAAGAACGTTACGAAGCGTTAATAAAATGAAAGTCTGAATGTACCATAAAGATATTGTAGGAGATTATAAATGTCAGATTTCTGAGCAAGATGAGCGTACTGAAACAAAATCTCTTACTACCCAAGTATGTGATTAAAAGCTTTTAGCAACACAAGACACTAAAACCAAAAGTGTTACAGTTAAATAAAATTCCTTCAACTCTGCAAATGCTTTAAGAAGATTAAAACTAGAAATTTACTTTGCTCAGAATGAAAACAAAAAGCTTTTCGCCGTCTTAAAGAAAGCTGTCCTAACAGAAACGTGAAGCTATCCGCGATGAAAGATTCACTCATTTTGTTTGAAACAGCTAAGGTATAGAGACAATTCGTTTCATCACAGCGACATTAATGTGTCAATCTCTATCAAGTTTTACTTAAGGCTTATTCCGTTAGATCTACTATTTATCTATAGCATATTTCCTCGAACATAGTACAACAAGTCCACAAGATTTCGTCTCATATACCAGATCCCGTTGCACTTAAAAATTTATGAAACAAATGGACGGAACCCGAGTCTCTAGGGGATCACGCCTGGCTGGATTTTTCGTAGTTAGTTGCAATGTGTTTAAATTTTAACTTTAACAGGAATGCTCAGCTCGAAACACGCCACTGGAGCCTGGTGCAAAGAATTTTGTATTGGCTTCATTTTGCTACGCTATTTGCTAATTAAAATAAATAATGTATGACTGAGCACCGCAATTTTTGTTTCATAACAAACCCAAATTTATTTTCGCTGAAAGTTTAAACGGGCTGAAATTGCAAGCGATGCCGCTATCGCCACTTCATTTTCATGATAATGAGTTTTAAAGAATGAATGAAAATGATGCGGTCGATACGGATGATGATGTTGGTTAAATGACTACAGTTAACAAAACATATTTGAATGCTCGTAAAGAAACCATTCTAGATTAATACCGAAAACCTTAATTTCGAGAGAACTGTATCATCATAAAAGAACAGCACAAAAACCGTATTAAAATATAAGACTCAGGGCGGATAAGCAATAATTATTACCTGAGATTTTATGAATGTTCACTGCCCGGCCTACCTTTTCTCACAACGCAGGGATTTGTATGCCTTATTGTTTTGGAACTTGTAATTTTACTTCTGTCTTTTGCATAATTCCTGCGCCATAATGGCGGTCTTAAATCTAAACCCATTATTTTCTTCAGCGAGATAAACGTTGACTTCGAATTTTAAGAATCGGCTAATGAAAAAGTTTTAAGTGAAGCCCTTCAGGCGACTCGGCTAAACGCAAGCAAGGGAGACTTTTTACCAATTCAATAAGAAGCTAATTGTATAAAAGAAGCTGTCCACAAGTTAAACGGGTAACACGATTACGGGGGCGAGTGAATATCAGGAAGTTCTGAGGAGAAAAGTTCGACGGCGTTGTGAGTACACACGAACGAGAAGAAGACACGACTTTTGTTATTGGCCGATGTAAATGGTATGTTTGCTCTCTGCTAAAGTAATTGTTTCAGCAAATTCAATTTCTAAGTCCACTTTGGAACACAAACAGATGATCGAAGAACGATGAATCTATTTATTTGACAAACATCAGTTATGTTTAGTTTCAAAGCATGGTTTGTGCTCCGAAATTACTGATTCAGAATTCAATATTTATGAAATAAGAAAACAACAGTTTAATTATAGATTTTAATAAAAACACTAAACAAAATTACGTTTAGTGATCTTCGAACTTAAGCCGGTATTAATAACTCAGCATTAATGAGCCATTATTTCTCAATCCCAATATAAAATAAAGAGAAACTACAGTGAAGATAATATTTTAAAATTATTATTTATGATGATAAAACAATAATCGCTTTACCGTTACCAGCTTTTGCGAGATAAGTTTACTGACCATGATTCTTATATTGCTATCATCTTATAGCAAATTAATCTCAATCTTTCCATTCATGGTATTAACTTCATTAAATCCATAAAGCTATCAACATCGTCGACTTACAACAAATTAATTACGACCCGTTTTCGTTACAGCGGTGTTAGACAATTCGAAAGCTCGATCCCACGCTGAATCAGTAACTCACCTCTTATTGAAATCATTGAAAAGGTTTTTAATAAAGGAATTAGATATATCACCGCTTTTTCTCCGTTCGAGCGAATCCATTCGACTCCGTCGACAATGACCTTTAGAACTTTTATTTCGTTCAATTGAAACCGGTTTCGTCTAAGGCTAGGACCCGTTTGTTGCTATAGCAGTCGATTTCTCAAGCATAATGCAACTACCGAACCGTAGGGAGCTTCGTTCAATTCACGTACTCTTGGCGACTCGGGTTACTAACGATGGACGGTCTCGATATCTAGATTAATGATGGTTACGCTCAGCAAGCCAATTTTCTTATAGTACAAGCAGAATTGGATAGAGTTGAAGTTTAATTACCTTCACGCAGAAAATTTTCTAAGCATTACACGCACAAGCTAATTAGTAAATCAGAACAAAAACCTTGCTTTAAACAAACAAAAAATACAGCCAGTACAACTACAATAAATAAAACCAAAGTTACGGTTCAAATAATTTAGTAGCGAACACATGCTGACAAGATATCTGAAACGAGTTACATACAAACATAAAAACCCGATTCATTTGTCATTTAGAAGGACGATTTTATCGCTGTTGTGTTTCATGAAAGATTTATGGGCGCAAGACTACATAAAGTAATTATTCAGCAAAAAATGGTGTAGTTCACTGAACACTTTAAAGGCTATTATTTAAGAGCTGAAAAAATTGCGAGCCAGCAATGAGCCGTATAAACGAATTAATTACGCCATAAACCCAAGGAGCTGATAAGGAAGGGGGCCATAAAGAGAAATAAGTTGAAGCTCAGAGAAATTCTAGTTTCCTGCTCACTTGTTTCATCGCGAACGAGGATACGAATTATAAAGAGTGTGCAAATTATAAAGAGAAAGTTATGATTTTGAAAGATGTCAATGTGATGTTGATCAATTTGTGTGGAATTAAACTTGAAGAAACTAAAACAAAAATAGTACGGTAAGCCTAAAGTATGAAATCAATTTCATTTCATACTTTTTTGAAGTCGATTTTTTTTTTTTATAATTTTTAGTTTTAATTCCATATCTCAGAAACTACTGGACCGATTTTGATAAAACATTCCCCATTCCCTGAGTTGAACAAAATCAAAACAAACAAAAAAGAACGAACACGATCCGTCAATTAGTTTCGGAGATATGCGTGGACAAACATATCTACA
>DWIY01000144.1:0-16703 GCA_018248615.1 Erynnis brizo brizo
AAGGCGCAAACGTTTCCCTTATCGAGTGTCACGCCGTCAAAAATCTCATTACCAGGTAATCGACGGCTCCGAGATGAGGTCATTCAACTGCAGTTTCCCGCACACGGCGCACTGCCTGGCAACGGGAGAAATCATGATTTCCACGATGGGCGATAAGAACGAAAACGGAAAGGGGGATTTCGTGCTCATCGATTCGAAGACTTTGAAAGTGACAGGTGGGTGTGGATGTGTCAATGTGACGTAGAGAAGATTGCTTGATCTCAAACTGACGTGAAGCTCAGATTATATTATTTTAGTAGCGATCAATGAAGCGATCAAAGCCAGCTGTTGAGTGAAACTGATGAAGTAAGGTGGATAACATTACGCCTATTTTAAGTGTAAGCATTATTGATAATAATATATAATATATGCGTGCCGAAAGAAATAAAAAATGGCAGTAAACGGGTCGTCCAAATTGTTAAACTAGGCTCTAACCATCTTTGTTTAAATTCTCCAGTAAACCAGTTTTATTTTAATCCAGCTTGGATCGGAATCAATGGATTGGAATGGTATCGCTTAGTTGGAACGTAATGGTCCTAAAACAAAACATTTATTTAACGTTTTAATTTATAACAATTTATTAAAGGGACGTGGACAAAAGGTGAAAAATTGGCGAAGTTTGGATATGATTTCTGGTACCAACCCTATCATGATGTTATGATCGCATCCGAATGGGGAACTCCAAATCATTTTAAAAGGTATGTTAAATAAATGGAAATGTTAATGAAATAAACAGTGTATAAATTTTTCCACCTTTTTTATAGTGGTTTCCATGCCGAAGATATTTCAAACTCGGAAAGATACGGCACATCGCTCAACATTTACAAATGGTCAACGCGTGAGCTGCAACAAGTCATAGACTTAGGCCAAGAAGGGTGCGCGCCCTTAGAGATCAGATTCCTCCACGATCCCAAATCCTCGCAAGGATTTGTCGGGTGCGCCGTCGAAACCAACGTTTACAGGTAAGAGATTTGTAAGGACAAGGTTTGCATTAGTTCGATTTATCACCGACTTTGCTCGATATATCAAGCAGACTTACTCACATGTTACTTTAGGATTCTTACTATCGACAGAAAGTAAATAGTATATTGTATTTTAGGTTCTACAAAGCTGAAGATGGAAAATGGAAGGCTCGTAAAGTAATCGATATACCCGCGAAGACTGTCCTCAAAGACAACGTGGAAACCAAATTAAATGGTACACGAATTATTAAAGTTGTATTCATAGAATTCGCTCGTATACTACCGCTGATGAATTAATTACTTTTGGCTATCGAACAGGCTTCAATTTCATTGCCGCTATTCTAACGGAGATTATTTTAGTCCTTCCAGTGCCGTGAGCATGAACACTATCGTCAAATTATTCGTTTAGTAAACGTCAGTCAAATGTATGTCAATTTACGTCAGTCTGTCTTTCCATACTAATGGCAGCTCGATACGATTACTAAAGGAAACTGCGGAAGTTCATGCTCGAAGCACTGATGACTTGTTTGTTACTTCTCTATTTAATGTAAATAAGTCCCATAAAAACACTATCAGTTTCTTTTAACCTCTCAAAGTAATTGCTATTTTATAAATTAAAATTGCAAGAAGTATATTAAAAATTTAAATTGTAAATTTGTTTTTTAATAACTATAGTCTGCTTGTGACTCGTTCAAGATTAAATTCTAATCTTTCTATTACACTTTGTTATTCGTAGCGGTGTTTCATCTTTTGCTTTGTTCAGGGTAACATGACAGTTCCATTAACTTTTTTCCCTAGGTCTCATGTCGGATATTCTTCTCGCTTTGGACGATAAGTATTTATATTTATCCTGCTGGTTACACGGGGACGTGAGGCAATACGACATTTCGGATCCCGAGGACCCAAAACTTACTGCGCAGATTCATTTGGGTGGACAAATAGCCAATTATGGACTCGCTGTCCTCGAGGATAAGGAGTTAAAGGCAAGAATTTCTCATTTTCTACTAAAAGCGTACTATAACGGTTCGAATTAATGCCTCATGACTTCACACAATTACCTTTTCGCTGTGTCATTCTTTTCATTTGAGTTCTGCTCTCTGTTGTTTGTTAAATTACTTTCAGCGTTTTACGTAATGTTATTTGCTTTTTGTTTAATTATGTTTAATGCTTCCTGAAAATTAGAGTGAAAAGTAATAAAATATAACTTCCACGTCAGTTTTAAGTTATAATCAGAAATACTTTGTTCTAAACCTTTCTTGCTTATTAAGTTATGACACTTTTTGATGCGAACCTTAGCATTTTATTAAATAATCATTAATTGTACAATATCTACTATTATTTATATTTATGGCTATATGATTTTAATTAATTAATTATGTTTTACGGAAACGAAAATAAATCATAATAATGTTATAAATGATATCAGAATATTCGAAACTTTATTTATACATATTTATCTAGGTATAACCCTTTTTGTTATCGATTAAACTTTCCGCTGCAACTTAGTATTTGTAAAAAGAAATGATTTTTTCTTTTACAATTTGTTACAAACTTTTAGCATTTCACGTATTGTAACTAATATGGATGTATTCTTCACAGGAACCAGCAAAGCCGGTGTTTGTAAAAGGGAAACGACTGTTAGGAGGGCCTCAAATGCTACAATTGTCTCTAGATGGAAAACGGCTGTACGTGTCAAGTTCACTGTACTCCCCGTGGGATAAACAGTTCTACCCTAAGATGGCTGAAGAGGTAACAGAATCGCGAACAAATCGAATTGCTTAGTGACAGCTCGTTCGGTTTGGGACGTACGAATAACTTGATATATGGTATAGTTTTTTCAAGCAGTGTTCTCGAGTATATAATTATAATATTACTGCAGCAATACCTTCCTTTATAACTTTATTTTATCAAATTGACTGTTTAAAAAAAATATCAAATCAATGTATGCCATGATCTTCAGTAGTCATTTTATCCTATGGACGACTTTGTTTCGCACGACTGGAGATGCATTATTAGGTACTTCATACAATTAATCTTGACCTTGTTTGAAATCAATGTTTCCTTCCGTTTTCATTTCATAGCGGCCCCTCGTACCCTTAGTCTGAGTTTTAACATATTACGTTAACCGAACGGATCGTTTTTTTTCTATGGACATACGCCTAGTGCTTTCCGAGTCCGGTAGAGGCGCTGGGCGTATATCCATACAAAAAAAAACTATTCGTTCGGCTAACGGAACGGAACGACATTGTGTTAAAACTCAGACTAAGCGTACAGCTAAAGATTTGGGCAGTGCAAAGATTTTCATTTATGTCAAGGTGGAGTGGCAGCATATATAAAATGGAACACATAAAATCTGTAGAACTCTTTGGGGCGATATGTTTTGTGGGTTTATTATTTAATTCAATGATAATAATAGACATTTTGTTTATCTAATAGGGTGGATGGATAGTCAAGTTGGATGTGGACACTGAAAATGGTGGCATGAAGTTAGACCCCGATTTCCTTATTGACTTTGGAAAGGAACCAAATGGGCCAGTTTTGCCACATGAAATGAGGTAAGATTGCATCAGAAGTATGTATTTTAAAAGCAGTTGAATGTTAAATTGCTTGCTGTGATTTTAATATATAAATATTGATAACGTTAGAGGAATCAGGAAAAAGTTTGAATAAAAACATTATAATTGCATATTATCGTCTTACTAGTTTTTGAAACACAGTGAAGTATTTTAATGGATAATAAGAAAACGTACCTAAGCTTATAAGGAAATACTTTTTATGAAATTGCCCAGAATTTCAACATTTTTTTGTTGATATAACAATACCATGAGATTTAAATTTAAAATCTTCTAGATATCCCGGCGGCGACTGCACATCGGACATTATGGCTGGCGGACGAATAAATGTTTCAAGTTTTAACCGATGCATTATTTTATAGGCATAATAGTTACTTAACTTAAATTTTTTTATTTCATGTTTTTAATTGATTTTTTTTTGTTTGTTTAATTTGTATGTTATGTATTTTTCTTTCTTTAAAGAAAAAACCTTTTTCTTTCTAATTACGATAAAAGTTGCGATTTATTGGTTAATTATTGAAATAAGTATAATATTATATATTTTCAGCAACATTAAATAGTTTTTGCAGTATTGCAGTGTTATTATTTTTATTTTTCCTAATAAAATGGCCTTTGTAATAGTATTGTTTGAGATAGTTCATTGGCTCAAGATTCTTGATCTTCTAAGTTGTAACATAATTAATATCTTTAATTGAAAAAGAGAATTGTTTGTACCTTTAAACGGTGCCAGGAAAAACTACTTCCTCTGAAGTTTCTCTCAGCCATAAGTAATGACTACCAGGACTTTTATACGAAAGATTTATCAGAGTTATTTTCCTGTCAAACCATCTCAGACCCCTTTGAACTTCGGGTGAATATTTTATACCTTTGCACTATCGAATAAAACGATGCAAATCGAAAATCAGGGGAGTTTCTTTGATGTTATTTTTTCACTCTTTCATTGAATCACGGCGGTTGCTTTTTTGTTTTATATATTTCGTTATCTTTCCCAAATTTAAAGAGTCTTTCTTCATATCCACAATCCACATATTTAATTAATTTAAAATTCTCATCAGTGGCTATTATTTGGATAGAATGATTAGGATTAAATACTTAAAGCAATAATCGTGTATCATGACGACTTACATAAAGTGAGCATTTTCAAGCATGAACCTACTTACTGCAGGTAGATAGTGCAGTCTAAAAATCATTGAAGTGGAAAAAAATTAAGAAACAAGATTTTTAAAAAAACTAAAATATTTTCTACTTATTCGATAAAAACTTGAGCTACGTTTTTAGATACCTAAATAAAAAAGTACTAATGTAAAAGTTCTTGTGCTCTTATACATAATATATGTACATGTGAAGCTCACTCTAATCTCTGTGGAGTAAAAAACGTAGCTAACAAAAAATTTACACGTGAATGCACTATTCAACCAGCATGGAGAGATCTGTAAGAATAAAGTGACTTGTCCTTTAATGGAACGGACCCCTATAAGAATTGACAATGTTTTACAAAATTAAAGGTATATTTTTCAATTGTAAAAATATACAATGGATACATATTTTTTTAGTCTTCCACAATTATTTATCCTATTTAAACCCAATTGTAAAGCCCATACGGCCGATCCTAGTTATAAAGAGAAGCTCAATTTGTTTTCCGATCGGAATAAATTATATCTCGCCTTTTATTTTAATTAAACCTTATTTCATGAACGTACGTTCATACCAAACATCCCTGGGACACATGAAATAATATGTTTAGTGTAAATATTAGTCTTTTTAATTGCCTTTTCGTTCTTGACATCAAAGCTAAGCTAACACCACACCCGACGTAAGTTAAAAACGGGATGCGCTAATTATATTAAGCTCGGCATTTGAACACGTGTAAATAAAATTTCACCGCCAATTTTAGGTACCAAATTGTTTCAGTAGATACATTAGTGAGTATAGCCGTATGTATATAATATATATTATGTAAATTAAAATTATGTGGAAATTTTACCAAATTATTGTGTAACATCGCTTGAATTTTTATAGTAATTGAGTAGTAAAAGTGCATGAAAGCCACCTAATTTTATGTGGTCACTGCAGCCCGTGGACGCCCGCCCACATCCTACCTCAAATGGAGAAAAAAAGTCTATCTGAAGTTCTATGCGGGTGCTTTGCTACTCATAAGGAGCAAAGCAAAAAAAAAACGCGTGTATTAACAAAATCAATTACCACCAACTGCAACTTTGAAGTAAAACAACGTGAGGAAATCTGTTCGTAATGTTTTCAAAGGCATGTGAAGTCTATTATCTATCCATAGGTATCATTCTGAGCGAAGCTAAGCTTGCAGTGGGTCACTAATTGGATACATACAATTTTCACCAAAAGCAGATACGTCGTATGTTCTTATGGTAATGATTTATAAATTTGCCTTTTTAATTTGCCTTTTCGTTTCCAACATCAAAGCTTTTGGAACATGTCGTCGCAACCCCTACAAAGTTTTAAAACGGGATGGCCGTGTAAATTAAATTCCGCTCCACGTTTAAATAATGTAAATAAAATTTACTTCAAAGGTGATTAAGTGTTAAGTGTAAGAAATTTACATACGATGAATGTGTAATATAAAATGACTGTAACAAGTGAAAATACATGTAACCTTGCATATATTCCGTTGCACTATATTTTATAAATAGTAGGTAGAAATAAATAATTAAATACTCACTATTGCGAATGCGAAAATTCGTGTTTGTTTGTTACACTTTCATGTAAAAACGTTTTACGGATGTCGATAGAAATGTGTAGCTTTTGTACAGTTTATAGCCTAGACTAAACATAATATATTATGACTAGAATGGTTTATTTTTCTAAAATTTGGTCCTCTATTGAAATTCTAATACCCACGCAGATGAACTCGCGGGAAAATGCTAGTATTACACATTGAGAGCTTGTCGGTATTTAAATGTAAGCCAGAGTAAGCGCTGCCAAAATTCAAATTTTAAACGCCGCCAATGTTTAACATCGCGACGGTTAACTTAACACGGCTGTCTTCACAAGAACGCCCTGATCCCTTTCATTTATCTTTCCTCGTGAATTTTCTGTTAATATTTCAGTGGAATCAAATTACGCGTGTCGTAAGGTCGCATATTGGGGGATGGAATGCTTTTATGCGGAATGCGAAGCGAAATATACATATTTTAGAAACGTAATGGCATTGGTCCTTGCTTACCGATTGTAAAACACTTTGCATAATAAACCAAGAAATTTATTAAAATACGGTAAGTTAAGGCAGTTTTTTCGGTTTGACCCTCGGACCCTCCGCGATCAGATACATATGAATCAAATACTTATAAAGGCTAATTTTCTTACTATGGAATTATTTTGGTAGTGGAAATTTGTCCTTGGGAAAAATATGATGATAGAGATTTAATTGAATCACTAAAAAGCGGCATAATAACAATTTCCGTCCGAATAAAAATGATCTCAAATTAAAATTTTCCTGATTCTAGTATTTTTTGTTGTAGGGAATGTCAGGAAAATTCCATGTTGGTTGTTTTCGAATCAGTCAGACTCACAACTAAGGTTCAACTGCATAAAGTTACTATATGGACTGCTATTTAATAATTCTATTATCAATTAAATGACCACTTATAATTGTAAATAGTTTAAAACAAATGTTTAATACTAATATTATGTTGGCAGTAGGCTGATTAACTTGCTCTATCCATTATTTTATACAGATTCAAAAATCGAGTTTACATTTTAATTTTATTCGGCGATTTTAACTACCTGCGAAATAAGATACGGTGTGGTTAACCGCAGAGATCGGTTTCAATTTAAATGGGGATAGCTTAATAAAAATATATTATAGGATTACTTTTATACTGATTTTATTTTACAGTATTTTGGTATCAACAGTATAATCTTTAAAAGTAGGATAATATACAAAATACAATTATTATTATGTATGTAGGCATATTTTCACTCTAAGAAAAAGAGTCCTTAGAGTGAAAATTGACATGTTAATTGAGGTTCTCATTACATTTTATTCCGTAAATTACCATAAATAAATTTAATTTATGATGAAAACCTGCTTAAGCATTCCGCTAAATTATCTAAGTAGTAATGAATAAAAATCTGTCGGGCACTTTGTACGGAGTATTTTTAAGTTAATTCGACCTAAAATACTGCTTTTATGGACCATAAATATTCTAGATCGCTTCCTTTTCTCCAAAGACCGTTGAAAAGAAAAGACCCGTACTTTCCCGCCTATCTCAGCCTAATTAATTTTCTTTTACCTTCCATTTCATTTGCAGGCGCTTCAGAGCAATTATATAAAAATAAGATACTTGAATGCCTACAAGGAAACATTCAAGTTGCTTTCAAATAAGTATGAGGGTCACTTTTGTAAGCACTTTCATTTAGCACCCTTACAAATGAAGCGCTTCATTTTGTACAAAGAAAAAATTTGCAAAAAAAAAAAATTAATTTCTCAATATAAGTGTTACCTTCGCCCTCCTTGCGACCTTCACGTTGATTAAGACGACGCGACGGTAGAATGAATACCGTAGAGATCTGTTTTAAATATGAGTGCAATTTTATTTAATCTTGTACTAAGTAGGCACATCGTTCCTATTACATTTTAATTAACCTCAAAGTTTTTCGATGACTTTTATGTATTGGGTATTGCCCAAGGTTAGGGATGTTTGGGCTTAGGCACTGTAACAAAAAGGCTTGAAATAAACAGAAGAAAATGTTACGGAAATCTGAATCGAGACTTTAATTTGATAATAATAAAAACTTGTCAGTCGTCAAGTAGATGGGTATCTACCACAACAAGAAAGATCAATCCCACTATTATAAATTTTAATACAAAATTATATTTTACGTCACTGTACCTATGCTAAAAATAAAATATTTCACTAAGAGAGCCATAATATATACTTAAAGGTTGTAGGTACTCATTCAGTCATAACATTTTTTTTGCGATAGAAAATTTTCTCTTGATCGGAAGCGGACGAAAACCTTTTAGATATTTTTGACAAATCCTGAATTATTTCCGATTAAAGGTCGCATAAAAATACTTCTGAAGAGCAAGTGCCTATATTGGCCATTATACGCATTTCCTTTAAGCAATCAAATCAGTCGCTTAAGTGACTTCGAAAGGGAAAAAAGGGATGAATATTTAAATTTTTCTTATTGCGACTCCGTTATGGTTAGTACCCTATAATGCTTTCTGGACAATCCCTGGACCCTTTTAAGCCTGTTTCATTATCGAGAAAGCAATCTCAGTTTCGGTTCGTTAGAATCGATTGGTGTGCTAAGATTTTAGTGGATTAAATTTTACGTTTTTGTCTTCTTATATCAATGTTTTAACTAAATTTTGTCATTTAATTGTTATCAAAACGTATTACTTATTACCCATATTACCCTAAGGTCGCATTTTGAATTAAACCAACCAATTAAAAACATTACCAAAGACAAAGGATTTACAAGTTAAAGTAGAATAGCTTTTTCTTTTCCTTTGCAATGATATCAGAACTCCTAAGCTCGCAGCTTTTCTAGAAACTTAATGTAAACATTGAATGTCGAGTTACTCCCACTTCGCTTTAAGTATACAAATAAATTTCGCGCCACCGTTGGGACGTAACTCGAACAATAACATGGTAAAGTTCGATACCACATCCTCTTTTACTGCACTTCTATAAAATAAATAACCAGCTTTATTTCGCGTCGGCCCCTAGAGTGCAGTTGGAAACCTTTTGTGAGAATTTCTTCGGTCGACGGATCAGCTATTGAAAATATCCTATAAACACGTTGTGGTTATAATCGGCTCGTTCGTGCTTGATATGGTTGTGATATTAGAACTGTGCATTATCGTTTTTGCTCAGCGAAAGCTACGGCGCTTGCTTATGTATTCTTTCAGTTACAGTATAGACTCATATTCAATCTTATAAGAAGAAAAAGAAAATAAATGGAGAAAGAGAAGGTAAAAGTTTATTTTAGAGAGATCAAAGAGATTTTTGCAGCAGTCGACTACTTAGAAAACTGTATCTCAGTTTTCTAACCAACAATGGTTCCTATTAGTTAGAATAATACATCTATGGTTCCTATTTAGTTTCCAGTTTTTTATAAATGCAGCAGCCTTTTTTATAAAGTTGATGGCATAGAAAATAATATGAAAATAATTAGCATGCACCTCTAGAAACTTTGACGAAGCTTGAAACTTAAAGAAAATATAAAGCGATAGGTATGTATATACGAGTACGTTGCCACTACGCTGCGTTGAAATAAACTTTATTTCCCAAGGCAAGAGTGCTATCTAACGGTGCAAATTTGACTGTTGACAATGTTTCGCTGCTTGCTGCAATTTTCCTCCACTTTTCTTTTATCATGTCATCCCGTCACCACTTTGTTTAATGGAAATGTATGAGTGCCACTGCCTTCGAAAATTATCATCAGTTTATAACCATTGTGAACTGTATGACAAAATATTGTGTCTTTGTCTATAGTTAAGTACTTAACGAGTTAAAGGTTACGCAACGCATGGGCATTCACATAACAAAAGTAGTTTCAGTAACGCCTGTCCTCTAAAAATAGATAAATCCAAACGGTAGTAGGCAACGCTGTCCATACCCAATAGTACGAGTTATAGAGGCCAATATGAGTCTGTGGGTCGACCGATGTAACGCGACTCTTCCATGGTTTGCGGGATGCGGGAGGGGAACAAATTCGACCAATAAGCTAGTCTCTGGCTGGCGCCGACGCAGAGTTTGAAATAAGAACTCGCGCATTTTATTTTTTCTGTGTCTTATTGGTCAGTTTGTACCCCTCCCGCACCGCACACACCATGGGAGAGCCGCGCTTACGGCGGTCGGTCTATGAGAACGGCGGTAGTTACGAGTGTCTACAGTACTTCTCCATGTACCTATTACAACGGCTCTACCATGTAATATAATATAATCGTAATATTTAAGTTATAAAGATCATAGGTAATATACCCAACCTAAAGTATAGGCAATCCATTATGAATGTCATAGACAGGAATCTGCGTTTTCATTATTAAAAATTTATCAACCCTCTCAAAATTACACACTGAATTAAACTACGCAGAAAGACTAGTGAAGATAACAATCCTTAATGATAATGGTAATGAGGCTATTACCGAGTTCAACATTCTGTTTGCCCTCCTTCTTTCCAGTTTTATCGAAGCCCAAGCCTTGATCTAAATGCGATAACAAAACGCAACCATTACGATTTCGGCTACATTAGGCCCTTTCAAAGCATTTGTCTTACTGACGGCGAGCGATTTGATGTGAACTCGTGATATTTTCGCTACGATTCGCACAAAGGCCGTATTTCGTCTTCATGATCGAATTTAACCATTTTGAATCGTAAAACATCTTTGAACGATTTCCTTCTTTCAAGATTATGTACCTAGCGCGCGTATTTAAGTACAAACATGTCGCTTTGGAATAGCCGTTGGTGTCTATAACACACACAATCACAATGAGAAAAATGCAGGTCTTATTATAGTTCAACACGCTGTATAATGCGGGTTTTTGCTCTTTAAAACCATTAGTCTGAATATTTCACTAATCGTTATTCGTCCAATGTGAACTAATTCGGAAACACTAGCGAACTCAACAATCGACATTTAGCTAATAGCTCTGATATTCAACAGATAACACCCGTAGTAATTTTGTTTGAAACCGCACGTTAGGGCAAACTAAAGTGCCCAAAAGCCAGAGTTAACAACATTTGAATAATAATTACCTACCAACATTAAAAGTTAGTTACTAAAACTCTGTACTAAAATTTCGTCCCTTATCAAAATATATTTAATTAATTTTAACGTGTTGTGAATGTTATTATTTTTCACAAACATTGTCTTATGGTTTTTTATTGATTTTGCTTTGTCGTTGAGGGGAAGAAAAACAGATTTTGGCTTTAAGATGACCTTGGGCGAAAGATTGATTATTTTTCATTACTACTGTCTACTACAAACACTACACAACCTATCTTCAATGATTTTTAAATATCAGGCTATCCATTATGAAAGTGACAGTGTAAGAATGTAGGTCTAATCAATCCTATGAACTTGGAACCACAAAATTAGGACATGTCTGCTTTACAGATTATGAAATCAGTATCTTATAGGAGAACCCCGGGCGCACTAAAATGCCTTTACCTCTACTATTATAATTATGTCACTTGCCATTAAATTTAAATCCTTAAACTAAAGGCCATAATCTTAGTGCAGTTTTTGATAAAAAGCATATCTAAGTTTTATTATCTGCTATGAGTTACAGAGTTATTTTTCTCTTAAAACATATCGGCTTAATCCTTATCGGCAATATATATTTAAACTGGCACTTTAGTTTTCTAAGAATATTTTCAAGAAAGAGATTTAATTAGGTACCTACTCTTATTTATAGTGATTCCAGTGAAATCTTTAAGATGTCTATTATTAGGCTGTAACCCCTAAAAGGTTCCCTTTGCCAGTAACTCCTTTAAGACTTTTGATCTCAGCTTCGGAACATGCGGGATTAATGCCTATCGAACAAAATGTAGTTGAGAATATAGAAGGTACAGAAGGTAGGTGAGAACTCGAGATATCTGGATTCGAAATCTAGTGGCAGGAACGAATGATTTTTTAGTTATACACTTGGGTTCTATAAACAGAATCAATTTCACTTGCAGTGAAGATGAAAGAAACATCGATTAAATCTGCAGGCATTTGTGTTCTGCATAGATGTGTTCAAAGGTATGCGAAGTCAACCAACTCGCACTTAGCCACCGTGGTAGACTAACATTATTAACATGGTTAAACAAGACCCGACCCTGTAATGGGCCAAGGTTGCAGACCGACTATAGATTGTATATCCATTGTATTTTTTCTGATAGGTGATAACCCTCGTCTGCATTATAGAAATCTGAAGAGAATTTAAGTATGCGAGATAAAATGAACCTAAGTTACTTACTCGTAATTCCTAAGTAGACGCTTCTATTCTATTCATATACTAGATAGACATTTTTTGTACTTTTCATCGAGATTCTCATCTAAAAGGCCTACAAGCCAACTCTTTTAATAACTACGCAGAGCCAGTAATATATTTCGTTGCGCATTCCTCGTAGCTCTCCGTCCCCCAATATGTTCCCGCGACCTTACGAGTTGCGTAATTTGATTCCGTGAAATATTAACTGAGAAAATTTGCGACGAGACAAATGACAGGGATCGGATGTTTTAGACCTTACTGAGTGTTATGTGGGGTGTGTGGTTGGTTTGCTTATTATATTATTGGCTTTTTAGTCTGAAATAACCGAAAATGGTGCTGCAAGAGACCATTTGCTTCCGTATTCTTATTTTTTTATACTGGAATGTACGAACATGGTGAAAGGACCACGACGGTAAACGAATGAGTAGTAGTCACTACGGCCTGGACAAATTTACACTGTCTTCAAAATAGCTTTGCTACCGTTGAGGTATAATGCCTTCATTTGATCTATTTCTCTCCGACTATCACATCTACACTATATCTATGACTCATAACCTGTTAATTAAGAAGAATGAAAGAATCTGCTCTACAGTGATTTTAAATTAAAAATAGAAAATAATTATTTTATTAATATTATACCAAGTGATGACAGGAAAATGTTAAATTAATGAACAAAAATGTGGTTTATCATAATAATCCCCCGTTTTATGATAAACCACAACAAACAAGCACTGCATAAAATGTAAAGAAAACAAACAATGAAACTTTATTTACACACTTAAACTAGTTAACAGTGATCCCTTGAGTGTTTTATTTATTTAAACAATATACTGGCAATCCTAAGCTAGTGAAAGCGGTATTTTTAAACCTGCCTGGCTTTAAAACCTGCCTGGCTTTACAAGATCATTACTCTGATTAATTGTTTTCGAAATCCGGTCACTTAACCGTAATAACAGTCCAAACACTAACATCAATCTATGTCTATCAACAATTTCGTAGTGGTTAGAGAATCCTTAATCTTACTTTAGGGTTTCGATCTGTACATTTGTATACATCTTGTTGTGAAGATTTGATTGCTTATTTGATTCAGATGTCGATACAGATAGATCCAATTTATTCTCAATATGTTTAGGATAAATGGATGAAGGAGGACAAAAGACTATTGAGATGTGACGTAGATGGAATAATAAATAAATATCATAGATCTAACAAAAGGTTATCTGATTTCTAAATAAGTAGAGTTTGTCTAGATGGATGAAGCAGACTTCTTAATATTATTTGGTGTAGCTATCTATATGATTGACATTTTTGTCTGAATCAGGCAAAAATGGATGATTGGATATGTAAGTAAAAAAGCAAATCATGTCAGGTGCTGGACTAAAACATAATATCAACATGATATACTCGTTTTATGCTGTTCGGCTGACAGCTTGCAGCTTGTTGCATCGCCTTTATAGTGATAACAGATAAACCCTTCCAAATTCTGTCAGCTAAAGTAGATTTAGTTGTCTTTTTAACCCCCGACGTAAAGGAAGGGCTGTTACGAGTATAAGTTTGAGGTGTATGTCTGTCAGTCTGTCTATGGCACTGTAGCTCGCGAACGGATGAAACGATTTCAATTTAGTTTTTTTTGTATGAAAGGTGAGTTACGGGCGAGTGTTTTAAGACATGTTTGATGAAAATCCGTCGAGTTGTTTAAAATTTATGGGGGGTTTTTTACTTTTTAAAGGAAAATCAGGTTATTGTGTCGGGGTTTTAAAAAAAAATTAAGATATTAAATTGTTGGTTATAGGTTTATTATTGTTCATTTGTCTCTAGCTAAACTCAATATTGACGTTCACGTGTGAATTTAACCGGACACAGGTGTGTTCATTTTTTGTGTTCATTTATACTTTTCTTATTTCACGTGAAATTATTTTATTTTATCCCACCGTGTTTAACCCATGGCAATTTAGCCGATGCCGAACTAGCAGGACAAAGCACTTGAACACGAGCGAACACCGGAATCAATTCGACCCACTTTGCAACTCCAACAAGTTTGATAGACTTGTAACTTTGCCTCGAGTTAGAGGACAATACAACGCCAATTTAGGATTATCTATCTATGCTATATATGAAGGCAAAATACCAATAACTAGCTCGGTACACACGAGATATTGCGAACTACGTCTGGGGACTTCATCTTTATATAGAGTTTTATATTTAGGTTATTTTATATTTACTATTGCGACGCTATTTTATTTATATGATATTTTGCCGCTTTGCTTTTTATAGTCTCGTATGACTGATCTAATTACGAATGATGGAAAAGTTAGATGTTCAATGTTCATATATATATATAATATATTTTACCCGACTGCGACAGAAGGAGGGTTATGTTTTTCGAGCGTATATGTATGTATTTAATAGACAGGACTATAAGGAAACAATAATACACACATTATAATATCGCACTTTAGTAAGTCAGTAACTCTTCCGGCCATCACTAGTCCAATAGCGTTCGATTCTGTGTATTTTCCCACTTTTAGCAATAAATTCTTGAAAATATCATTGAAATATCGGAAACATTTCCACCGATAGCTTCAAAGGCAACTCGGCGAAGGTGTATTGTTAAGAATCAGGAATGCATATATAATACGAATTGAATGTCACAACTCAATTGCTAACACAACTTGAAGGTAAAACGGTTTGAAAAATGTATCCCTCTTCAATACCTAACATTTTGCGCGCTTCCTTTGAATTTCGATAACATGCGAATAATACCCTAACACATAATACACAGTAAAAATTACAGGAGATGAGGACAATAATTGCTAGTATACATAATAGATTTTGCTAAGATAACTCAGAATACTAAGGTAAGATAGATATATTATTACCTAACTCCGAGTACATTGTATACAATTTAATTTTTTATTAGATGTTTTTTTATTAGTATTTAGAATTTTTTATGCATGATCCAGAGGAAACGTTGAGACTTTGATCACTAAGCATTCGTTATTCTAATCCGGAAGATTGAATGGATGCGGTGACAGGGGTTGACAACATCTAACAGGTCTTAACTTTTTAAGTATTGACTCATGTCTACCATTTGGGACATACAGGGTCCAGACAACCAGTATTTATAATCCCACCAATCAAACTAAACCACTAGTTCGTGCTACATATCCCTTACTGCACAGCATTAGGGTGGCTTTGCATATGAAGTGGAAACTGCATGCCAAATAATCCGAATGATGGGGATGAGCCCTGTCGTTATAGTATCGTTGACCTTTAATGTCAGGGGTCGTAAAGCAAATAGATATAATGAAATAATGCATCATTAGTTGCTCAAAAATAATATTATCTTGATTAAATAAAGTTAAAAAACTAAAACCAGGCTGTTAAAAAATCGGTCTTAAATGATCCATTGATTCTAATCTAAAATTGTTATGTTATAGGGACTACTAATGTTATGATAAGGTATTATTTTGTTCAGTTAGGTGGCATATGACCACGGCTGAACTACTCCTGTCTGTAGCTTTTTAGTGTTTAGGTGCGTATTAGCTGTGCGTGCGTATAGAGTCAGACATTTAAAAGTAATTATTTTACGTTACAGATACCAGATGCTTAATGATTAAAGCAATCAAAACTCGTAATTATCTGAGCAACGTCCAACCCAGCTCGGTACACGACATTACAATTTCAATTTTCACCTCAGGGTCTAATCCCGACTCTGTTTAATATTCGGTCCATTTCAGCTAAGTGGTAACGGGTACTGATATAGCACGACGGCGAAACACGAAAGATATAATATGAGATTGAGAGTTTTTATGTCTATACCTAGTGCTAAATGATACAAGTTTTTAAGTTTAGTAAACAGTGAGCGATTTGTTCCAAGCCAAGGTCTTAATTGTAAGTGGTAATGTGTTCTATAAATGTATTTAGTAAGTAATTAAACATTTATTACACAAAGTAAATAATATTTTTTACAATCATTTGTCTTATACATAATATAATTGGGTAAGAAACAAAAAAATGGTTTTGTGTTAAAAAAAGGTACGTTTTAGAATGCCTTAAAGTCTGTATTAATAACATAGATTAATTATCCATACTAATATTATAAATTCGAAAGTAACTCTGTCTGTCTGTCTGTCTGTCTGCTACGCTTTCACGCCTAAACC
>DWIY01000145.1:0-16700 GCA_018248615.1 Erynnis brizo brizo
GCTCCCAATTTCAATGGGATCTCTTCAATATCAATATCTTTAAAAATCCAAAGATTTGCAGGCTGTCGAAAATAAGGATTTAATTTACGTTTATGTGATTTTCAACTTATTAAGCAGATGGTATGTTCAGCTTTCTGTAATATGTTTAAGGAATGTGGAGAATACATTGTAGGAATTGTCGGTCCGTCGGTTCCGCGTGGTTAAACTCAATTTGAAACGCTTGAAATTATAAACTCACGTAGATTCACGTCATGCACGGACCACGGTCTTCCACCATCTTAGATAGTTGATCAATGCCTAAATCGTTTGTAACTATCGCTTAAGATTTCTTCCAAAATATATTATAAAAGGATATTATTATCCTAGGTAGATACCTGGTATACTCCTGTCAATAGGTACCTAGCTAGAGGCACCTTTAGGGATAGAAGCTGGAAATCTGATATAGTACCTACCTAGTTAAGGGTTTGCATTATTTGCACTAAGCTATTATGAAGGTGACTTTACTTTTGCCGCAAAACGCAGAATGTGTAGGAGTAAGCTCCATACAATGCACGCTCGAATAACGTAGGTACTCATAGACATCGTTCAGTGACACGAAATCTCGGAAAAGCATTTGAAGTCTTAGAATAGTACAGGAATCTGAGAGCCCACGAGTACAGAAAAACGTCGTAGCCTTTATGTTTTGTACTCTCTGTTACTGTGGTAAGCTCCATATTCAGCCCGTCTGGCGAATAAGAACGTTTTATGCTATCGATTGTGACACTTTACAAGCTATTATCTCCAACATCGGGGTGTGTGTGAAATCTATAACAATATTAACGGCGACATTCCGCTACGGTGGCTGCGGCTGTATATGGTGTTCTACATCGAAAGACTAGCTCTATATTTGTACGAATGGTGTCGACAACATATTCTTGATAGAGCCTTTATTATATTCACATTTTGGTCATTAGTGTTATTCCAAAGGCATAAAAATTGCACGTACCTAATTATTATGACACAATACATGATCTTTAAATGTGATCATTTATTAAATTATTTTATTTTCTGTTCTTATTTCTTTTTAAAGTGCTCAAAATAATCAATAATCGAATTATAATACTTACAGCATAATTTTACAATTTATCCTCTTTTCAAAAATTTAAAAAATAATATTTTTTCATGTAGACCTCGTTCCAGAACCAAAAGTGAGATTGGAGGCTTGAAATGTGACATTCTCTAATTTTAAAGTTTTTTTGTGTTTAAACCATTTTCTATTTAAATAGGTACATTTGTATCAAAAATCAACTTTCCTTTCTTCACGCAACATTCAACATTGATTTGACTGTAATTGATATCTTGATGCGAGCTTTTCAAATTTTTTTTAACAATCAGTTCAGTTATGTATAACATTTCAACATTGCATTGCATTAAAAATATGACTGTGCCTTTATAAAAATTATCTAACAGTTTAAAGTTTTGCATGAAAATTATGATAGTGTCTCTACTGTCTCTATAAATAGTAATTAAAAATGCATTAATGTAATTATGCTAAGTAGCATAAAAAGTTAAAGCATAATAATAGCCATAATACGATATTACTTTTGAAAGAAATTGCATATTTTTATAAGAGAAATATTAATAGTTTTAGCGGCCTGAAACGTTATGAAACTTTTTATTACAGTCACTTACTCGTAAGCCTTGACTGCTAACATTGAAATACTTTAGCGGGTCGCTTTAATACATAGGTATATTATTCTCGCGTGATCAGCATATTGGCATGTGACCTATTAATAAGCCAAGTGCATGTCATGATCGGCGGATAGCGGTTTCCACGCTGATGCTCAGGTAACTTCAGAAAAATTATTAGTTATTAGAGAAATTACAGGCATAATTAACACGACACGCTGTAAGATAATGTACAAGATTCTTTGTAAATTGTTCGTTAATCATTTTCCAGTTGCAGGTCTGAGTATTAACAAGCAGCAATTCACTCTGAGGATGTCATTAAATGTCAGGTATGTAGGTACAGTAGGTATTTCTTCACGTGATGTATGTACTTGCAAGTACAAATTATTTGGTCTTCTTTTTTCTTTGTTTTTTAGCTTAAAACACAAAGAAAACACGTCTTGTTACCTTCTTTCTTCAACGGACAGTCGACGGTGTCATCTGTGTTGAACAAATGCATTTCAAGCAAATCGTAGGTACTACTAGAACTAGTAGAAGGATTAATTAAATTGACGATGAAAGATTTTCTTATATATAATATAGGTAAAAACATACTTAATTAAAATTAAGCAAATAAAGCGTGTTAAAAATGAAAAACAAATTTTATGTGACTCATTACGGGAATTCACACTTCGCTGTGGATTCTCGTGATAGAGACTGAAATTTTATGTAGGTAACGGTCACGGCATTAGAATAAACAAAGTGGGCAGTAACATGATACTCGTATAACTACTGTGTAATTTCTACGCGTAGAATAATTCATTATGGTCACGGTCATGGAAACTTTGCACCATAGTACAAGCACTACGTAGGTGTTCCTGGGTTCCTTATTCCCGTAAATAAAAGCCATTAATTGTTATGTTACATCAATTTTGAAACTTTCGATAAAACTTGGAACACAGCAGAAGCAGGAGCTTATTTCGATGTACTCGTAGATGCGATGTAAATGCATTGCAACTTGAAGCTAAAGGTAATTAAGTATCTCTTAATTGTCTCTCCGGTGACCACCATAATAATGAGACCACCTTAAACGATCTTTCGTGAAACGAAAAAGATAATATCCTGAAAATCACGGGAAAGTAAAATACCAGACAAGTCTACCACTTATACCCACTGGTCTACATTCAACTTACTTACTCAACGCAATCAAATGAAACAAAACATTACCTCATTTCTTCAAAGGTCAGACTATCTGTTAAATTAAGCGGCAGAATTAAAGAGATAATGGTCTTAATTGCACATAAAGAAATGTTATGCTCCATCAAAAGAACTAATTGACACTTCATCAATTGTAGTAAGCTTGGATGTAAAGTACGCTGAGATTGGTGCAATAAAAAACTCATTGTTCCATAAACAATGCTGTGGGTACCGGCGGCGTGGAAAAAGGTTCCTCCTGACATCATGATGATTGATTCCCACCTCGCTCGGATAGCTTTCACTTGGGAGTACCTGGTCTACGTAACAATACCACGGCATACACTCTAATTGTAAGGTGGCATTGGATTACAAATAGTTAATTTGTACCTACTTAAATAACGCTATGTTATGTCTTGATTATAATGGAAAGTGTTTGGATTTTTAACTAAAACAAGATTTTATAACGACAGAAATAAGTTGAAAGTTGAAAACAGATGTAAAGTTTTTGTCGTTATAAAATCTTGAAACTGAAACTGATCTGAAAACTTGAAATAGATATTATTATGTTAGAAAATGAATAATAAACAAAAGGGAGTAAGTATCATTGTTACTTTGCCATTACAAAAATAAAAAATAAAAATTATAAAATAAAAATAATACCTACGTTAGTATTTATTATTTCCTAGACAAAATAAAATAATAAAAATAGTTAAGATAAAACGAACGCATGACGTAACAAATACCTACAATTGAAACCTAACCTAACCTATTTTGAAATCAAACTTAATAGTTATAAAATTAATTAGGAATTAGGTAAGTATAGCCGGAAGTTAAGAAACAAAGCAAAGATTAAATTATTAATTAAGTACAAAAAGTAGGTAGGTACTTGTAATTAAAATTTACCTGTCTTATAAATTAAATTGCGCATTTGTTTATTTAACAGTGGAATTTTGGAGAGGCGCATGAGGACGGCTCTCAAGACATAAAGCCGAAACAAAGAATAAAACCATAACCGACAGCGTAACTTTCGAAATATTAAAACTTGCCTATGCCAAGTGTTGTAATTGCTTGGTTAAAATTTAATTGAAGGTAAATTAAATAGCGTTAACAATGCAAAAAGCAAGCGCGTCTAATTACACGAGCACTCGTATAGGTACTTATCTTAAGAAATTCTTTAGCTACCGCAGACTTGTTTCACTTACCTGTAGGCTTTACACGATTATGCTTTTAATTTAATAGGAGTCTATTACCGAGATTGTAAATAAAACTGTTTCATCAGAATTCAGGCTAGTCTTATTTATTCACGCTCATTTGTTTATTCTAATATGAATGATTAAAAATATTAATGGTAGGTATTCTTCTTCTTCTTCTTCTTTTCAGCCCTTGGTAGTCCACTGCTGGACATGGGCCTCCCCTAATCGACGCCACTCCACCCTGGGCCCTCTGAATCCAACTAAATGGTAGGTATTACCTTAGATAATTAAGATATCTGATGATGTATTAATGAAAAAAACTTTGTATTATCATATTTTACACATTGTCAGGTTCCTAGTTATACTTTTACATCTCATTTCACATTTATGCAAAATGATCCTCAAAACCCATCTATTTATAAGTTACATGTTTTATTGTTTTACTTACTACTTAGTAGATATTTAAGCACTTAGACATCCGATTATGTATAGTAGATATAAGTACGCATGCTACAACCTCGTTTAATGTCACTGGACTGAAGCAGCAATAGCCAATAAACACATTGATAAAAATATCATTAAACCTAAAATATGGATGGCAAATAACAGAAACAGGGTACATTGGCAATATTTTTTCATTTCATTCAATACAAACGTTTTTGTTGCCTGGATCTGGAGAATGCATGATTCTGGAATATATCTGTGTCATTGATGAGAAACATATAATACCTAATTACAGAGGACCTAAACACGTTGTTGTGAAATCTTGAACGTCCATTTTGTGTAAATTTTGTTATCATTCCTTAGAAAGTTACATAACCTTTAAAGTAACATTCACATTTTCAAGGGTCGTCCTTCTGTAAAAATACTTGACTTCATCAATGTGGTAATAATGCAAAGAGGTGCTACGCATGGGTCGTGTGAAAAATACGAATGCACGTACCATTTCGCACTGAGCTTCACCGTCGTCGTCATAGAAGTCGTTTGTGCAGTCATCCATCCCTGCGGCTGGTTGCGCAGGCCTCACTCCTCAGCCAGGCGCTTCGCCCTCATCAATACGTCTATACAAGGCCGAATCACCGGCATCCGAATATGCACTAATAACACTGTTCCACCGACACTAAATCTCGATACCACTATCGTAACAAATTTAACGATCGAAATCTTCTGGGATAATCCGATGAGTCACGCGACACCAAACTAACTAAACTCTGCAAATGCTGCGAGACTCAGACGTGGGAGCGTAGGTGTCCTTAACGAGCTAAACGAGGCAACTAATTTTGACGATGGAGTGAGTTGTATCCACTGATGGTTTTCGACTACTGACGGTAATGACACTGAAAAACGACCAATTATGCGGTCAAATGAGAATTAACGGTATTTTTTGTCTCTCAAGGGCGATCCGATGAGTGGAGCTAGGTTTTAAAGATGGTGTTTTTTTGCGGTAAACTGCGTAGATAGTCACGTCGAGGCGGGGGCGAGGGTGGCGCGCGCACTCCGCCGGGGTGCATTGATCGGATCTCCACTGCGCATGTCACCCCTCGAGAATTTCTCCACTGTTTTGACATTTACTCGGCCGTCTTTTTAGGGGCTTTTTCTTTGTGAAACACAGGGCACGTTGCAGAGCACTTGACATTCTTTCATAACTTCTCTTCAATAGCATAAGGAAATAGCCGCCTGATCTTCGTATCGAGATGTGACTAAAGCAAGGAGCGGCTTCTCTTAATCATCTGTCATTGGAAAACGTCTGAGAACGCAAACTCCATCGCCTTTACATTAGTAGTCAATTGAAAAGCATGGGTTATCTAAGTAGGTATACCACGACTCATACGACATATAAATATGTTAGGTTGTCAATACGAAATAAATATTATATATAGAAAGTGTTCTTTGACTTCATTTTAGGATTGGAATTTATTGGAAACATCTTACATAAACCCAAGATTCAGTTCATGAAACATGTTATTCATGTTTGGGAATAAGCCAAATTTATGATTGAGAATTGCATAACTGCAAGCGACGTTGTCCGCATTAATCAAGAGAGAATTGCAAAAACTTGCAATAACGACATCGATCACCACCAGACATTCTCTATACACGAAGTTTTACTGCAGCAGCATGAAAGTAATAAAACTTTCAACTAAAAATCTATGTTCAATTCACACGAGTAGACATTAACTCCCTCCTTTTTATCTTTGAAGGTTCCTCTAAACTTTCCTTCCTTCCTCCTTCCTTCCCGGTTCCTCTATTATTTGGTGGCCACGAATGGAATCCTTTGAATCATTTCCATATACCCCTCCTTAGTCCCC
This sequence comes from Erynnis brizo brizo, assembly GCA_018248615.1. Lineage (NCBI taxonomy): Eukaryota > Metazoa > Arthropoda > Insecta > Lepidoptera > Hesperiidae > Erynnis > Erynnis brizo. The sequence goes on from DWIY01000145.1 coordinate 6,347, forward strand.
TTCTTCCCCACTAGTTCGCAAATGCGACTCGTGAACTTTTTATCAACATAAAGTCACGACGCTTTCTTCTTTCTTTGACTCGAGAGACTTCTCAGGACATGAGTCACAACGCGACATGAGTCGAGACGCGACTAGAGTCATCGCAACGGGAGTCACGACGCGACATGAGACTCTACGTGATTTCCCTACAGAAGTTGCTCATGTTTAAACTAGATATTTATTCCCATTGATACCGAACTGCAACCACCTATTACTAAACTTTAAAACTTAATAACAAATGCAAATTTCTTGCTCTATAGATAAAATTAAATAACTCTATTCGTTATTATTATTGCTTGCCTACAATAAGTACCTACAAAACCAGCGCTGAACTGAAAGTTTGCAAATTGAATGATCGCGTGCCAAAAATAATTTTATAATCATTTATACGTTAGTTTTTATTAGGTACAGCGTTCCTAAGAAAGCGCTTCTGTTTCTCCTACCTCTTTTTCTGTTTTTATCATTTCAGTACAGACACAATTTTTGCTAAATATTGAAACTTACACACTAAACTCGAAAACTTGGCATAAGACTAGACACTCATAGTTAAACAAACGTTAAACTCAACTGTAAATCTTAAATGCTAATTAGGAAAGCTTATAAGCTTACTATGCTCCCTATTGTTAGAGACAGTAACGGAGAAAACAAGTCTATACAGATTTATAGCTTTGGCTGTAACTTGGTGACCGTATAACTACTGAATGTTGCATTTTAAATAGCTAGAATTTAAGGGCATCACATAGCCATTTTAGGAAACGGAGTAATGACTTATATTCAGTTCTGCAATTGAATTGAACTCACTACTTACGGTTAGGTACTTATTTACATAAGAAATAGACATTTCTACGTCTATCCATGTAATCATAATTACCTATACAAATAGGTGATCGAAGCACAACCCCCGCCCCGATGCGAGCACGCGCCAAAAACATAATAAAATAATCTCATACTTTGTACAAAACTAGAGATAGTACCAAAAATTCACCATCGTCTATGATAACAGGTAAAATGCCAGTAAAGGCAATTAATAAAAAAATACTGCATTTAACAATTAAGAAACGGATATAAACCTCGTGGAGGTTTCTTCAAAACACGGGCGGGCATTTGAGTCCACGTGACTAGCATAGGCTTTGGCTTTTGACCCTGTTTGTGTTTTGTACAAAGTTAAATATAGAAAAGTAGGTACTGGCTACGGCTTTAAAAATGTCGTTTTAATCGGAGGTGAAAAAGTATGAAAAAATTGCATAACTTCCATTTCTGTCTTTTCATTGTGTAGGTAGGGAGTCGAAGACGCAAACATTTTTTTTACAGACCTGTCGGCGTTGATCAATTCAATGAATGCCACTTGAACATCATGCATACCATACAATGGGCATAGGAAATGGTAATAACCTTGATTTTTTTATAATTCCCATTGGTTCTTTCAAAATCTCAGTGAGTCTTTAGAATCAGATGTTTTTTATAGTACGTTACACAATGCGAGAACTTCTACTTCCGCCGATCAATACACGAGTTATTACCGAGATTTTATTTCCACGATTAATCTTTGAATTTACTCGTACATTCATTATACGAACAGGTAGTGAGTGGAAGCAAAAAGTTTCTTAACTGCAGCATTCAATAGCAGGGAAATCGTTGTCACATTTACCTTACGTTAATAATTGAGTTGATCGTTAAGGTGTACCTATGCAATTAAAAATTATGCAATTAGATTTCAAGTTAAAAGTTTGTATGGATGCAACAACACCTCAACCTAACTGAAGGGAATGGTGATTTTACTAGATATGAGTCATACCATTCCATCTATGTAATGCACGCGCGGCAATCCAAGATAGCGGGAATCTACACATTTGATTTGAGTTATCGTGTAGTTGGAGTGCCGGCAATTGCATATTCAAATTGTATGTTCATTTGCTGAAGGTAGATGCTGTATCAAACCAACAAAATTAAATAGACAAGGTTTACCGGAGTACTTCTTCTATCATTTCGCTGAGTAGGGATGTGGTTACCGTGCCGACACCTCTGAAGAATCTTACAAGAAACTGTTAGGCGTGTCTAAGACAGTGATCGTGTTAAATCTGCATTAGGAGTCATCAGCTGACCTTTCGGTACCCGTATTACATATTCTATGCAGAAATAAACAACTATATCGAATAAGCCAGTAGATAAGGTGGCATGGCATAACTAGAGTGTCTTTATGTGTTTCGGGATGCAACCTGCCACTTTATAAGAGCATGTTCATGACGTCGCAGGTGGCGCCAGTATAAAGAAAATAGCAGTTAAACTATGTCAAGGCACTCGGGACGAGACTCGGGCATTCACTGCACTCAACCCATACGAAATACTATTCGTGACTTTATGTAAGCGAAATTTAAAGGGACCTTTTTAGACCTCAAGGCCAAGTAAGTAAAACGTGCGGTATAGGTATGTACGCTAAGATTTCATAGGCACAATCATGATATTGCTTAAGATTTTTGATTTGTTAGAATCTTTAGTTGTGCCTTTATAATCCGTCAGGATGAGAGGACGCTCTCACTCTTATTTTTAGTTCGAGCCGGGAACTGCCAGTTTTAAATTTCTAAAAAAAAATAGAATCTAGCATTTTAGTTCTCACAACCTCGAATATTTATGTTCAAATGTACGTGATCTGCGGACAATGCAAATACCTAAATGTTTTATGACCAGGTGTACCTTGAAAGGAAATATATTCCACTTTCTCCAAAAATGTTACTGATGCCGCAGTTTCACTTTTATTGAACTTTATGATGCCCATAAAGGTTATGGAAAGTACTGACACAATATGTGCGACATCCAAATAATATTCTGTCTACAATGGGCCCTTTCTTCGCATATGTCGCGTGTTTGTTGTGAGATTGATGGCTGGATTTCATAACTGTTACCTACAGATTTTATGTCTATCTTCACTAGGGAACAACCAAGGGGAGCCTGGAACGGCTGGAGAATAGACAGGTACGTACGCGCTGCCTACCAAAATACAATTAGTAAAAACGTTTTATGATCTTATGGCTACGATAGGATACAAGGATCTATAGCGACGATTGACGATAGCCAACGAGACCGGTTTGGCGTCCAGTCGGAAGCACAAAAAACTCAGAACTAAGAATAGTCTCAGCCATTTAGGTATCATCATCATGTATCATCCTTCCCTATTCAAACTTGCTTATAAAAACTCCTTCGATGCAACTTTGTAGACAAAAAGTGACTAAAACAAACTACAAAGAGGTCTTAGCTAAACAAACGCAGATGCAGCGCGTGTCCCTTCTAATTCACGACACACGATTTCCTACAACGAAGTTATTGTCCACGAACAATACTGCCTCCCATTATGTAAAGAGACAACCTCAATCACTTCGACCGTGTCAGGCGCTGGGGCCGTGTGTACAAACATCAACTGTGATTTCAGCTTTTGTTTGTTCCCTCATTGTGTAATGGATAAACCTCCAGCGACTAGTATGCCGCTGTTAGAAGTAGACCGAACCTAGGTAGTTCTTGCGTAGGAACCTAATGCCACCCTGCATGGCTGATTGTAAAGGTGTAAAGCAGACAGATTCTTGTATAAGTATTGTAGAGGAAATTTGTTTGACGGCATTGACCAGCATGTGAGCTCCCCTTTCCTACGACCATTCTAAGATTTGGGGTTACTCATTCAAAATTATTTGGGAAGGGCAACCTCCAATAGTGGAGGCATAATGTTGAAGCCAACTTAGCATCATCGCACCCTCCGCAAATACTCCGTACCATATTCAAGGCTCCTTGCAAAGAGACAGATTAAGCCCTTTACTCAATATATTTGCCTTTTCTAGTAACAGGACATTGTCCTGTTTGCTCAGCATCAATTTTTTTAACACAAAGGTGCTAAAATTTAAAATTCCATACCCGAATAATCGACCTTGCTTGAAAAACTTTACCTTAAGTAGTAATAATTTAAAGAATTACAGTAGTATTAATAGTAATTTAAAGATCAAGACCTGTGATCAAGACCTATGTCCTTTTTAAACGAAACGTTCGGATTACAATGTGGGTACATAATATTTCACCTCCTTATGAAACGTGCATGTTTTTACTTCATTAATCACGCAGCCCATTTATCTTTGACCTGGCATAAGATCAGGTTTTAACGGATAGTCTTATCATCGTTCCCATTTACAATATCTTAATTCTCTTCTTTTAAAATTCTATATCTATCTTTTAGGATTACTCTCAGAAGCACACAGGATTTATTGTAAGTGTTCATTGTGGCCTTTTGACACGAGCTTACTGCAAGTAATACGACATTGCCAAGGCACTTAGTTAACACGTACCTATATATAATTAGGTACTTTACAACAATTCACGTATAATGGGAGTACCTACCTATACCTATACCTATCTATGGGTATATGTCAAAAATGTCCAAATTGCAAAGTAACCTAAAAATACAATAAAAAATACTATTGTCGCCAGGTCGTTGTCCACTCTTTTCTAAGGTTACATTTCTTACTGTCTAGTATTACTGTTGGACTTCCTCTGTCGTTAGTGGATTACACGTCGATCAAAGAAGGGTTTTGTGTCAAAACTGAACATGATTCCTGTTCATGCTGTGTCACAAATTGGTTTATTTTACGGTTTCCTTAATCACAAAAAATTACAAAGGATACTTTCCTAAAGAATATTTCATGGTATTCCCTCCTAATATATTTATTGCAAAAATACTAATTTTCCGAATTTACAAATACCCACGATGTATTTGTTACTAACATTTTTGTCACTATGAGTATCAAAAATGTTCCAATAAAATGTTCATTAGGTACATGAAACTTATAAACAAATCTCCCTCCCTGATAATGATACCCAAAATGTCCAAAGGGTTTCCATTACATTCAACATTGCGCTGTCGTTTGATAAATCTTTACAAGGCGATTTCTTGTGAATTGCTGTAACGTTGCTGGAAACTTGTAGAAAGACAGATTTGATGAAACCGTCGTAAATACAAAAAACTACACATTCTGAAAGAGGATCGATGCTTCTTTGGTCATGAATCCTTTGTACTGTACATACTCTGCTTTTGCTTTGGATACCAGGCTATATTATAATAATATTATGACTGATATGACCCAAGAAAGTTATTTTATCACGGTCGCATATCTGAGTAAGAATGTTTGCTAAGTGCGGCAAGGGGACTCAGGGGGGCTCGCGGTCATTCCCCGGTCCCGCGCGACGGCATTCCTGCGGGAGCGCCGTGCACCTGAGACCACGTACGTAAGCTCTATATCAATCTGAATTGAATATGTATAAGCCCCGTGCGCAAGAACTGAAGCAAGTTGATTAGTGGTCTAACATTATCTGTCTGTTTAATGACAGGTAGGACCATTTTATTACTTATACATTAAATAAATGGCTATGACTGAAAGCTTATAACTTAATTTTAATCTCAAAAGTTGTTTCAACATCACTGTCTATAGTACATACAATAAAGACAGATCCATCATGCATGACTCTCCATCAATAAAGATCCATTAATATGAAAGATCGAAACATAAACGATTCAGCTATGCATTCAAGCGATACAATAGAGTTATGGCAGATATCATATCGTTAGCTAACGCTGCGGTTACGGCGGATTTAATATTTCAATATTTACACAATAACTTTATCTAAATTCAATCTTTTACGTGTGCGTAAAATTTTGAAATATTACACCCGTTTTTGGGTTCCGTACCTCAAGAGTAAAGGGGAAACCTTTTTAAGAGTATTTAGTCGTTTGTTTGTTTGTAGGTATGTTAAGAAAAGACTCGTTTTATAGGGTAGTTCGAATTTGAAGAATTTGAACAATTAGGCAAGGATCAGTAGTTGCATCTACTTTTGCAAACATATATTTTGCAGTTGATAAACTAACCGGTCAACGGCTAACGACAAAGATAAACTCTTCCTTCCACCCAGATTATGTCTTTGAAAGAGAAGTTAGTACATAACACTTGCTTCGTGAGCCCAAATCTCACTTGACCAGTGTTTTATTACTTTCGACAGTACAGTAAAAATTGCGTAACAACCCATTTCTAGTTTATTCGACTTATATCTCGATAACTTGTAGGTATGACATTATTTTAACAGGTTTCAAGAACAGGGAAACATTATGTAATTGCATAATGAAGTCGAAGATTTTTACACTCAATTAACTTTGAGTTACTGGTTTACCGTTAAAACCTCTTACGTTATTGCTATGCGATAGTGATCGAAACAACTTTGCTGCATAATTTTTTTTTATTTACGACTGATCAAAAACGCACCTACACATACCATGTTTATTGTAGTTTTTTATGTTTCAGTAAAGTTATTAATTTTTTTACTATTCAATTACACCATCGGATATTTTTAGATATTTGTTACTTATTCTGTGATATTAGGAAGCGGAAATATAATTATAAGTTGATTTACTTATGAAAGAGTAAATACCACAGGAAAAACTCAGTTTTCCATCGCTGATGACAAATTATTAAATGTATAATCATATTAAATAATAATTGTTATTTTTTTTTAAATGTAGCGGTTTCATTATTTTGTACGCATTATTGCACCAGATGAATGCTGGAATCGCCTTAAGAACATAATAATTATTAATTCGATAAAGTTTCCTTCTTTCACAAAGTAAGTACAGTCTATTTGCACCCGTCTCATATTCGTGAGGGCGATAAGGTATGCATAGTCACAGTGTGGGTTAACAATAAAACTGGTTACTTAACAGAAGTCGATGCGCCGCCACATTTGTAGCAACACCCAAGATTAGGGTTGCCACATACACTTTTAATTTATTGATGTCTAATTATAAGGTACTTATACCTATATAGTATGAAGAACACTATATTTACACATTTAACTTTTATGTTAGTTAACCACGGCAGGCACTTTTTCGTAACTTTAAAAGAAGGAGGACGAAGTAGAGCATAATTATATTAATTATGAATCGATGATATGTTTCATTAATTTTCAAAATTGTTCGGATTTAGGTAACTTGTAGGTATTTCTGATTAAGCTTCTTCTACTAAGCCTTGTAATTAATAATAATACCTACATGTGTCGTTCACAATAAAGATTTAATGTATGTAAGTACATAATTTACATTAAGTATTAAATGACATTCTACGTTTTTCGATTTTGTGCCGAAACACTACAGAAAGAGCAGTTCTGGCCATGCACAACCCTAAGTCGCGAGGAAGACAACTTACATTATCTTAATTTCCTGAAAGAACAAAATCTTGTGATTTAAATTTAAAAACAAATGTTTTTCCTCCTTCAAAAAGGTGGCAACTCTACAACCGACACCGGTTGCGTAAGCGCACGGAGGCGCGGGTGGCATGTGTTCTCGCATTGTATAATTAATTAATTACATTCTTGCCTGAAGCATCGCATGGCGAAGGTGGCTTAAAGTTTACACAATGTTTGGTACTTACACCTCTTTTAAATAACCGAATATGTGTTATTAAAGAGTTCTCTACAAACTCGATTGCTCCAAGGAAACATTGAAAGAAAACATTGGTCGATTTGAAGCTACAAAAAAAGCTTCCTCTTATTCCTGTCTAAACTTGGAAGGAGTCAAATTTTCGTTAATAAAGGTATTAAAGATTATCTAATGTTTTCTCCACCATAATGACGTTTCAACGGAATTGGAAATAGGAAGTATTAGGTGTGTGTATCTTAACTGGTAAGCATTTCTTCACCAAAGTATATGCTAATTTAAAACGAAGGTACCTACAACTACATACCAGGTGTTGCTCGTGTCTCGTGTCTCCTCTCGCAAAGAGGTGGGTTAATGCGGGTTGGTGAATTTTACATACCTTTGAGAAAATTACGGAGAACTCCCAGACATGCAGGTTTCTGCGCGATGTTTTCCTTCACCCTTTCGTTTCGTTGACATAATATGACTTTATAAACCGCACATTTTTAAGAAAGTCACAGGTGCGTGCCTCTGGGATTCGAACCCGAACTTCTAGAGTAACAGGCCGAATCCTTGACCACTAGGCTATCACCGCTACTAACCCAAAAAATTATATAAAATATAAGTATAAAACGTTTACAACTGCTCACGGAACCCTAAGTGATAAAAAGAATTGTCATAACATACGCATTCAGTTCGACTCGTCCATTTCTAGTGACCGGTCACGTATCTGCGAATACTACGGGCTTAAATTATGCGCCAATCGTAAGGGATAGTGCGGTGAAAGGAACTCGAAAGTTCTGCGTTACATGTAATATGCCCTGCATCTGCATTTATATCCTCTTTCTGTTACGAATCGCAGATAACGTTAGCCATTTAAGGCTGATGCAGATATTATAAAAATACCTTGAGTGGATAACTGTTTTCAATTATGCAACATTAGGTATTAATTTGCTTTTTAGGTATTAGCGTAAGGCTTGAAAGCGATTTTGATGGCGTGGTAGCCATAGATAAAGATTAATCAAAATAGATAGAGCCAAAATGAAAAAGAAAATCGTCATATCATTCTGAAGCTTTATCTGCATGCAACGACAATAAATAAATAGCTTTAATTTAGCTGGTAATAAAAATGTACCTTATATGTACATACAAAAACATCATTAAAATATTTTATTCAAATATGTGTGGGTACCTTCACACTCATAATAACATTAGGCACTCTTGAGTCGATTCCAATAGTGCCTTTATGTAAAGCTACTAGTTAAATAGTACCTACTGTCAACGTATTGAATTACTGTTAGAAATCACGTACATAATTAAAGCAAGGATATCGTATTTAATTGGGCGTGTAAAGTGATATTATTGTATTAAGTACTGTATTGCCATATCGTATCAATCAATAGGTAACCATCTCTTAATTAGGCTTACGGCTAAGATAGCTGCAACCCCTTTTTACCTGGCACGGGTCTCTCGGCTCTTCTCACAACAAGAGGAGGCCTAGAGCATACTCCACCACGTTGCTCTAATGCGGAGAATCGGGCTAGTGGCCAAGCCGTGTTTTCAAAGTGCCCATATTGCCACCGACATTAAGTTATCCTGACAAGGGATAACTTAACGTACCCTTTCAAAGCATAGAAACGCGCATTCAATTTGCTACTAGCGATCACCCATCCAGCCCATTCAGGTACTGACTGCGCCGACGTTGCTTAAAGCATTCGGCTAGTTCTAAAATCTTTGAATCTTTGCCCAAGGATGTTCTTCGGTCCAAGATCATATTTAATCAAATGACTGAATATTTTCATAATTTATCTACAGAATCCATATTATATTGTTTTTTCGCGACCTGATTGACAATTGTGTAAATTTCGTTTGTGTTTTGTAGGGTAATTTTGAACCATTATGAGGCTGAAAAATTGAAAATATTAGTGGTATTCGTATATCGTGGAAGAATTCACACCTCATCATAACTTTCATAAAATAGAGAAAGAGATATTAACAAGAAATTACGACGCGGATTAGGTACCGTAAGTTCATCTACAATATCCTCACTTTACAAGCAACTGATTAAAGCTTTCTCTCGATGGAGGAAGATCATCGCGATACAATCTCGATGTTTTGCTGGCCTCTGGCTCTTTATGAGTTCATGTAGTTTTATCTCTTAACGACTACAGCTAAGAGTAATGTTCATGCCGCTACTCAGGATGGATTGTACTTAAAATGAATCACTTAATAGCTACTTTGGATACCATATTTAATAAACGGTATGCAAAAGATACTGTAGGCACGACCTTTTCTTGCTTGGTAGGTAAGGTAGGTACCTACGTCTTTAAACAATCGAAATAATTTAACAATTTTCGTCAGAAGATCGGGCTCAACGGCGCGCCTTGGGAAAGCGTTTTGACTGAGTAGACAGAGGAACCATTTTTTAACCATAATAATTATAATATTGTAGACGACGATCCACATTATGTTTGTACAGTTTCTGTAGTTCATGGAAATTCATAAGTAAAACATAAGAAGTTAGAGGTTAAAGCCTTTAGCACCCCTAAAGGCAGAAAAATACTTCAAAAACACACAGATTATATTTCCAGTTATAACACACATTACTTAGTGCCTGTTACTCTTTGTTAAATTGGACCGTTACTTTGATCAACTCTACAAGTCCCCTCTGTCTACTGCATGTGCTAGATAAATTGAATAAATTGGAATATCCTGTATTGAACGAAATGTAACGGAATTATTGTTACAACAATAACAGCTTCCAACAGGGAATGAAAAGAATTTGTCACCTACAAATTCTTAAACTAGGAGTCGTTGGTCAAAAGGGACCACTCGGAAAACGGACCGCGGTCCCTTTTTGCCCGTTGATTTAATTTAATATTT
>DWIY01000146.1:0-16679 GCA_018248615.1 Erynnis brizo brizo
GGAAGCAGAGCAGGAAAGTGATAGATATGAGAAAGAAGGACAGACAAATAGGCAAATAGGTTGCCTAACTGTTAGTAGTGACTATCGCATGGACACAGGCGATGGTTACGAATCACCTTTGCATATGGACACAGGCAACTCCAGAATAGTGTTCAGATAGTATAGTATAGTCAGTTCAGTTGATGACAATGCATTAGAATAAGACGTGGTTCACACGGCATTTGTCCTGCACGTTTTTTGCAGTATACATCTTTAACGAATTAATAGTGGCGCATACAATGTACATGTACATAGAACCTTTCGCATGTCGTTTGCACTGTAATGGTATGGTATGGTACCGTGGTATGGTCGTCGTTTGTAATGTATATTGTATGCGCCACTATCGTTAAGACGTATACTACAAAAAAACGTGCAGGACTGTGCTGTGTGAACAAAGCCTAATGGTAAAACTAACTCCTTCGTGTCACGATCCTCAGACATGAAGGAGTGATTAGGGATTCACTGTGTAAAACGCAAAAAGCCTCTATCTAAGATTAAAGAGTGTTACATGACTAAGAAGAATCACTATATCCCCCACCGATTTTCAGGAAACCCCACCGCTGGACTTGGAGAACGTCTCCGAGACCCTGCTGGAGAAGAACATAAAGGCGAGCGAGATGAAGTTCGGCTTCCTGGGGCTCGGCATCATGGGCTCCGGCATCGTGAAGAACCTCCTCAACTCGGGCCACAAGGTGATCGTGTGGAACCGCACCGGCGCCAAGGTTAGTGGAATCTGTTTGATGCCATTTGGATGAACTTTCACTTGAACCCGTGTGGACTTTCAGCTGTGTGGACTTCGTGGTATAGATGAGAATGCTGTAGAGAAAACAGTCATGGTTTACCAGTAGGGTAGATGGTGGACGGAGGTGCGTTCACTGTCATGTTACAGGTCTTAAATGTAGGTGGAGTAGAGACACTAGTTCTATTCCCCATACGAGCAATGGTCACGTAGAAGGCCTGGATTTGGTGTGTTTTAAGGACAAAAAAGTGATTTTAGTGACAAAATCTATGAGCTTAAAAACTATTATTAACTTATTTACTGTTGCTTCATTCGTTTTTCTGGTTTCTGACAACATTCAAATTGTTGATATGTGACTATAAATATTAGCTGTGACGTTAATTTTGGCTATGATATAATCTGTAAATATTAATGTGGAAATGCAAAGACATGGCTTACTTGCATTCTTTTTATTGTCACTACTTAAAATTGTATAAAAAATTGGTTAAGATAAGAGTTAATTTATTAATTAACTAAAATAAACTAAAATACTAGATAACGTATTTGTTATCTAGTATTTTCCAGTCAAAAAACGCAACTGTTATACGTATGAATTCTGTATTTTTCCCTTCAGTTATGTTTGGGGGATTACACATCCCACGCGACTGTTCACGGCACATTTTAGACCAGACCCATTGAGCTTTCACGTACAATTTTGTTATGACATAAATCTATTTTTACTTAAACTCAAACTAATTGAATGGGTTGTGTTACTCGTCTATTATGACTATCTGTCTTTGTTTAATTAGTTTTTAATGATGTTTTAAAGCTTCTCCGGTATTGATTGTTTTTTTGGTTTGTTGTTGTGTATGTACTTGTAAGTACAATAATGTACATGGCTGTCATGTAGGCTTCATCGTATGATAAATTGTTATATTTGTAGGTACATTTAAATTTACAAGGTACAGGTAAATTTCTTTGAAGGTGTTTTAGTTATGGCTTGGTTGATTATTTCGTGTCTGACTTCGAGGCATCTATTCCAACTGCAGGGAGTTACTCTAATTTATTTTAAGTGGATAGATCATTGTGATTTGGCAATTTTAAGTTTCAACAAACTAAATTTCAAGTATTCTTGAATAGGTTTCTTATACTGTAGGTGTTAATTATACGTGTCTGCAATCCATTAGTGGACCACTGCAAAGTTGTTTACTTCAGATGTCTATGAAAACACTTTGGAGAAGTCTATGACATGCTGGTTTCCTCATTAGGATTTCCTTTACCATTTAAATAGATGAAGATAATGTTAATCATACATAACTTGGAAAAAATCGTTGCTGTACGTCAGTGGGATAAGAGCCTGGACTTCTCAAGAGAGACATAATTCTTTACCACTATCACCGCTTTCACTTGTTTCTAAAGTTTATTATTTAAACAAATTCAAAGCACCGTAACTTAAGTTTTTAAAAAAGCAACCTTAGTAGTTGATTGAAAGTATTTAGGTTTGGTGTTTTATAAATTAGATGGAATCCAATTTATAAAAATAATTACTATTCCCAAACTAAATGCTTTGTCTTTAACTAGTATTCACCCAATAAAGATACTGTCTTTTCTCATGAGCATTCGTTTCTTTTTTTTACTTATTATATCTTTTTTAAATAATTTAAAGGACTTTAGCAACTAAACAATTAAATATTTATTCTTTTAAGCATGTAAAGAGGCATTTATTAAAATAGAATCTTGATTAAACACATTGACACAAATGTTTCGTGATTGCTCGTTACATCCAAAGCACGTAATATAAATAGTCATCATTTCTTTACGATTTATTGCTAATGAAATATCATTATAATTATGTTTTAATGACGCTTAATGAAAAAAAGAAATATCGGCTGTATAATATTCTCTTAAAAGTCTATGTAGGAATGTTAAAACCTTTATAACTTTTCATGGGTTTTAAGTAAACATGTTTGCTTATTACCGGAATAATATCCAGTGGTCAAGCTAGAATTGGTTTGGTTCATTACAGGACGATATTGGAGTAGGTTCGTCGGTATATTACATACACATATTTTTATTTTATTATACTTTTTTGATTGTTGATTTGAAGGTTTTCGTATCATAAATATGTTAGTAAATAAATAAGCGAATGATTAAAAATATGTACTTAGTATGTTTTGTTGAATTGTTATTGATGAATATTTATGAAATCAGCATAATTTTATTACTATCTTTATGCTACAACGGTTACAATATTTTGCTGACCATAACTTTAAATTATGATTAATATAACACAAGCAATTTTGAACTTTAGTACGAATATAATATGCGCTATGCAAGTGTTACATCATTTTTTAAACTAGTATATTATATCCAATAGAGAAATTTCAATCAGTAACCAATTTTACTCCGTATACACTAGCAATAAGGTCGATTATCCTAATAATACGCAGTTGGGTTAAATTTGAACACTATGTCTGAGCAGTAGGGCCGGATTAAAGTTAAACTTACAATTTTTACATGCAATATGCAATGGGGTATCATCTTTCGTTGACACTTCACTGGTACAATAAAAATATCAGATTTCATGACATTCTATGATTTATTTTAAATGCTTCTTAACTACCGTATGTATGAACTATGAATTTTATTCACTTATATTATATTATTATAATGTAATTTCTCACTTACAGGCCAATTGAAATCCAAGAAGTTCTTAACTGTAAAAACTACTTGTTGAATGATTTATTAATTTTAATAGTTAATACAGAATATTTTGAACTTCGAAGATTTAATAGGATTTTTCCTCCTAAAGTAACAACTCTGAGCTATCGATGTTTTAAAGAGACATTAAAGTTAGTGATCTAAAAATAGGAACTTTTTAAGTTATCCTTAACAATTTATATCTATATATCCCTAATTCATTTCATTGCTTAATTTTTATTCACTATACCATAAGAATTGAAGAAAATTCCCATTTTTTTATTAAGGCCAGTATCACATTAACACAGCAAAATACAATCGATAAAATTTGAGATGGAAAACGAAAATTTATCTCATAATTTGTGATAAAAAGGACCATTAACAATTTGGGTGACAAGAAAAGTAATTAAATGATAATCTAAAATATTATCGGGTAACTTTTTCCTAGCATTAATAAATAAATAAATAAATAATGCTTCACACTCATAGCCCCACATTAGGCTTCCCTGTGTCGTGGGTGCCATGGACACACACAACACAAGAACACAACACACCCAGACCAGAAACAGAAATTCAAATTCATCATTCAAATCCTTGCCCTGCTGGGACTCGAACCCAGGACCCTCCGTGCAGCGCACCGGTGTCTTAACCATTGCGCCACTTGATCGTCATTAATATTCATTTATGTTTATGAATTAACAACATCAACAGATTTATTATGAAATCTACTGGATTTTTTTCAATTTTTCTTTTTTATTTATTTAGATTTTAATATTGAAACTTATTATGTTTATATCACTAACATTATTGCAATTAATTGCTTTTAATTGGGTTGAGGTTCTACTCCATTCCCCAAATTCAAATTTTGGTTCATATCCTACAACAAATATCAACATTGAATGTAGCATTTATTTTCTAAGTATGAGTAACATTAATTATTATTATTATTATCTTCGTTATTTTATATACACAGTAGTCACCATATATACTATAAATAAATATATTTATTTTTATCATTATCCATCAAATATTTTTTTAAATATTTTATCCCTAAATTTTAAAAGTACAAATCAAATGATTTTTCTTTTGTATTTTCTTGTATTATGTGTACTGAATAGTATAGTATGACATTATTGACTGTTAAATGTTGGTGTGTAGTTAATGACTGGGGTTAATAAAATGTTGATCAAAATGTAAGTGTTTCATTTAAGAAGGCAATTTACTTAAAACTATAGACTAAAGTGATGATGATAGATTATTTCTAATCACTAATACCTATTCTAAAAATAACCGATCGAATGAGTTTCGACCGACTGATTATATTTTATAATGAGTTTATGTGAGTGATATACTATCAAGCAGTTAGTTTTAAACCATTAATGGTAATGGGAGTAGTTTTCAAAACGTGTCAAGCAACGGACATTTTAAGATCAATAAACGATACCTAATAATTAATGAATTATCTAGCCTAATATTTATTAGGCTATGACTGCAATAGATAAACTTTTACAGTGTAAAAGTTTTTTTCTTGTGTAAAAAAAGTAGTCAATTTTCGGCCAAACCACGTAAATAATTGTAAATTGTGTGGTTTAAATGTGCAAAAAAAGCAATATTTAACGGTTCGAGAGATATCAGATAAGTGTAACAGTACTAAAGTAACTAGATCGATTATTGTTCAGTGTAAATAAAAGAGATAAGTTACATTGAAAAATAATTTATTCTTCATGATTTACTATTTACTCTTGTTTATAATATTTAGAAAATCTTCAACAATATTTGTATATTTTATATTAAGAAACGTTTACAGTATAATCATTGCTGGATTGTTATTTGGCATATCACTGCAAGACTCGTTTCGATACGACGGCGTCACAAAATATAGTTATACATAAATAGTTTATTACAATTCTTTACACGCACAAAAACATCTTTTATTGTACAATAGTTGTGTAGATTGCAGTTTAAAAGTCAGGACATCGGTGTGGAGTGAGGCGGAACGACCTCGTTCGTTCGTACCGGCCGCGACTCACGCAGCCCGTACACCGTTCACACCTACCCCGCAACGACCACGACAGACGGCCACGAGTCCCTTCCCTCACACCTCACTCTATGCTACCGTTTAAATCGAACGAATATAAAATGCATAACGCTCTAAGAGTTAACCCTAAAAATACATCAAAATGGAAAAACGATTGAAACGAACAGACATATTTACAAGTCTCGATGCGCACGGAACGCCCGCTCCGGCCCGCGGGCCCCTCGACCTACCGCTAGGAGAAATCGTAACTTCACTACCGTACGCGTACGTAAATTCAAATCTAAACTATCACAGCTTACTCAGAAGGACGAGCGGGGGCCGTCGGCGCGCCCGCTCTCACTACGAACTTAACTAAGCCTCGGGGAGGACGCGTCCGCGCACGGATCACACGTAGGATGGCGAGGCGCCCAAATCACAGAGTCGAAAGTCGCACGGCCGCAGCTCGCGGTCGCGGTCGCCGAGCGCGTAGATCTTGAACACGCGCGTCAACAGCCTGTACTACGAGGGCGCGTGGTCGCACAGCCGCGCGCACTCGCCGCACGCCGCCTGCCCCGCCGCGTGCCGCACGCCGCAGCGGCCCCGCGACACCTCCACGGCCAACAGCAGGCGCGCCTCTCGCCACCGCGCGTCCCTCTCGCTCTCCCCCTCCCTCTCCGCGTCCCCGCCCCCCACGCCGGCGCCGCTCAGCTCCGGCGAGCTGGCGCTAGCGGCGAGGCGGCGCGCGTCGCCCTCGCGGCGCAGCAGCGGCTCGCTGGCCGGCTTGGGCTCCTCGCGGTAGCGGTGGCGGTGCGACGAGGTTCCCTTGGACGTGGTCGGCACGGGGCTGCCCGGGGGCGAGTGCGGCGAGTGCGGCGTGGGCGGCGAGGGAGGCGGCGCGGCCTGCAGCGGCCGGATCATGGCGAGCAGGCGCGGCGGCGGCCCGCGCTCGATCATGTTGATGTGGATCCCCTCGGGGATGTCGACGGGCGAGTTGCGGCGCGAGTTGATGCTCCGCTCGGTCGGCGTGTAGTACACGGACATCTTGCTCTCGTCGTCGGCGAGCGGGTTCGGGAGCGTCGCGAGCTTCTCGATCTTCGTCTTGAGGTACATGTCGATCACCTCGACGTCCGGGTCGAACGCCATCGAGTCGCTGCGGCCGCACGAGCCGCTGCGGCAGTTCTCGAAGTACAGGCTCGGCAGGTTCTCGAGCACCTTGTTGAGCGTCTGCTGCTGGTACTTGTACGACTCGCGCAGCCGCAGGATTTGGTGCGCGCTGAACTTCCGAATCTTGTTTCGCTGAAATACGTAATTTTCTCGCACCCAATTCAGTTGACACGTGGAGTATTCTCGGACGCGTTTCACCTGTATAAACGTTAAAATAAATAAGTATGTGGAGTGGCGAGGCCGCGTTTGATATATATTTCGAAGAAGTAAGCGAGCAAATAAACTACGATGAGGAGAATTACTAATGGAAAAAATATTGCGATCCGTGGACTGTAACATTACATTTACATGGCATGAATATTTATAATTGTTATTCGTACCTAATTACTAACTAATGAGAGTTAGCAAATAAACAAACCTGATCATAATACTGATCTTTCATTGCGGTCAAGTGGTTGGTGCCGATATCTCTGATGTTGCGTAGATGTGTGGCTTGACTCGAGTAACTGTTCTGTATCCATTCCATCTGCTGTGTACAGTTGTCTTTTATCCGATGAACCTGTAACAAGAACACGACACAATTAGAAACGATTACGTTGTAATTGTAAACTCTGCGAGTTTGTAATAGTGATGCTTACTTGTATGGCGTAGTTTTCTCGTAGTTTCTCCAGTTGTTGTCTTTTGTATGTTTCGATGTTGTCGAGCATGTTGTAGATCTGTCTGGAGCGCGGTGCGTCTCGATTGATACATGTACAGCAACTGCAACAAGTCTCCAGGAGACGAAACCTGGAAATAATAATGAATTCCTTCCTTACTCTGAAATACCCCTCTCTAACACAAACTCATTAACAAATTCGTAGCAATGTTGAAGTCGCAAATTATTAGACATTTTACATAATTAATTTGTACTTATAAACACTCACCTGTAAAATATATATCGTAGTGCTTGTACCAGCAATGTAAGTCCCAAGAAGGCGGCCGCACATATTGCCCCACAAAGCAAACTGTACATTTTTATTTCAAACATCGTTATCGGATCAATGTTCAATACGACTTCTGATGATACATTAGCCGACGGATTCGATGCGTAGCATAGGTAAATTCCACTGTCCTCTCTATGAATATTGCTAATAAACAAGGAGCCATCCTCGAGGACTTTTACTCTTGAAATGCTGTTGTCGATAGGACGGTAGTTTTTATCGTGGGCCACGCCGTGCTTGTGGAATATGTCGGGTATCAACGGGTCAGGGTTCCAATGGTATATGTCTCTCGTAGGCGTAACCCACGTAATTGACGGTGCAGGGTTCCCATCGTATTGACATTCCAGTAACGCATCTCTTTGCAGTCTCTTTAACGTGAGAGGGCTGCTGTGGACCAGCCAGGGCGGCTTACAGTTCGTGTGATTCAGTATGGTCAACATGTCGTTGGGGTACGTCAGCCCGCAACTTAAATCAGACTTAATAACGTGCTTCCTCCTCTCCACCCAACTGGCGAACCATTCCATCCGACAGTCGCACGCCCACGGATTCTCACCTATTCTAAGTTCCTCTAATTTCTCTAACATTTTTAACGATAATGGCAAAAAAGTCATAGCGTTCCCGCTAATATCCAGGTGCGTTATCGTCGGCACGTCTTGGAACACAAACGGTTCTATTTCACGTAAAAAAGCGTTGTTCCTTAAATATAATCGCTGTAAACTACTTAAGCCTTTGAAATTAGTATTATGTATAACTTGTATTTCAGTGTGATCGAGGTAGAACGTTTTCAGATTCTCGTTATGCTGGAAGAGCGTGGCCGGCAGCGACTTCAGCCTGTTGCCGCCCATGTTGAGCCACTTCAACCTAATGAGATTTTTAAAAGCATCGTGTGATATGTTTTGTAACTTGTTGTAGCTCAGATTCAACTCTCTCAGCTGTTGAAAGTAATCGAATAAGGATTTGGGCAAGTAGTCTAAACTGTTGCTGGATATATCCAGCGTCTCCAATTCCGTCAGGTTGACTAGAGCGTTCGAGGTTATTTTGACTAGGCTATTATTGTTTAGGAACAGAGTTTTCAGTTGACGATTAGGTTTAAAAAAGTAGTCGAGGAATGTGGCGATCTTATTATACGATAGATCCAGGTACTGCAGCCTGATCATAGGCCTGAATACCTGGTAGGGAATGACGTGGAGTCGGTTGTGAGATACATCTAGAACCTCCAGATTCTCCAGATCGGCGAATGTGAACCTCGGGATGTCGTCGATCTGGTTCCTCGATATGTTCAGATGCTTCAGGCGGGTCAGTCTCGCGAATAGTCCGTGTTCAGTCCTTTTGATTTCGTTTCTGCTCAAGTCGATGTACTCTAGGTCGGAGAGACCGCTGAATAGATCGATCTCCAGGGAGTCGATGTTGGAGTCCGTCCAGGAGATCTCCTGCAGTCGCGTGGGGCCGTTGGCTCGGAAGATGGCTCTCTGGAGTCGGTTGGCGGGGAGCGCGGCGGCGGAGCACGCGAGGCGCAGCGCGCTGCAGGAGCAGTTGGCGGGGCACTCCTCCGCCCCCACGGCTGCGCAAATTATTGCCAGCGTCAATATTTTGTGCAGCAACCGCATTATTTTACAACCCGCATAGTCTTATTGACTGGAACAAGAGAAAGTTTTCGTTATCAGTGCCGCTCGTTTTGATATTTACATTTTTAGTATCGACTCACGTTTTTAACGAACCTAACACGATTTCACGATTAAGGTGATGATAATATTGAAATGCTGATTGTGTGTTGTAAAATTCCGTAATGTACCTATAGGTAAGTTATTTTGTTTATTATTATAAGCATAGAATAGAATTATAAGGCTTGTAGACCAGAATATGTTGTTTGTCATTTGTAATTATAACCTTTTATGTAAATTTAAAGTCAAGCAGACAATAAGAAATGTTCTTTTTATGTAGAATTATTTTTTTGCAAGTCACTTAGACCATGACATTTGTAATTAAGTATTGAAGCAGTAAACTACGTTGTGAAGACATTATTTGTATTTAAGCATAGTTATCTTCAATTTTTAATGAACACTTCAATATAATTCTTGTTGTCTTAATACATTTTTAATACTTGCTGCCCCGGCAGACATAGCTCTGCTATTAATTTTATCTTATCAATGTATTTTTTTCTGTCCAATCAAAGTATTTTTAAGATTTCATATCTTAATGGACACTAAAGTTATAAAATTTTAGCTTTCTATAGTCAGATAGTCTTTAAGATTTCATAATACTTATAAATTTAAAATCTTGCATGAATTGTCTGATTTCACTAATTTAAAAGGTTTTCTTAAGATGTTGAAACACCCTTGTTTCATATGAATTTTGATCTAAGACCTTATTAATAATGAGATTAACACTGTTAAATGTTGTTATCTTCTTAAAATTTAAAAAGTACCTAGTTATTGTTATGTAACTAAAACATTTAAGTTAGGTATATACCAACACAGACTTTTTGTAGATCTGTCCTTTATGTACATTGTAATGTTCCATCATGATTCATTAATAGTCACAGCATAATAATTATGCAATGTAAGGAATTTTATGGGTCATTTTTCTACAGCTTGGGATTGGGGTTGAAGTTAATAGAAGGATCAAGCAATTTTTCTTTGAGAATATTGTATAGCCAAGTGAAAGAATTTTTAAAATTGGTCCAGTAGTTTTGGAGCCTAGCTATTCATTACAAACAAAAAAATATTTTCTCATAATTATTTACAATTAAATGATTCCTATCCGATAAATTTAGGTAGGCATAATAATACCTAGGTACTTGAATTGCTGTTTATCTTTTTTGCAGTTAATGTTTTATGATTATATTTTTTTGGCATTCTACATATTTTCCACAGACAGGTACAATTATTACAATCAGTTCTATGTGGATCATTGTCGTTGTGTGAATTTTTCTAAGCATGTGTACCTATTGTTTTACTAAATAGTGATGTGTATCTGCCAGCTAGTTTACCTACATCGAAAACTCCATCGTCCGTCATACACTAATTACAAGACCTTGATAGCTAATACGCTAAGTTATTGTGTCTAATGTTTCCATTCTATTGTAGTCATTACATTATTGCTTCTAAATTTTAATAACACTAATCGTTTCGGTTCTGTTAGGCTGTTTGGTACGCTTGTCAGTTGAATTCATTATGCGTTGTATAAATTATTACCGATTAAAACTTCACAAACAATCTAGGGAGCAATGTGTGCTATTTATTGTTAACGTGCAGCCAATTGAATGTATATTGCAATACGTTGTACACGCTACAAATTACAATTGTACCGCGCAACCACCGACACACTGTTGCTAGCCTGCCGCGGCCGTCGGGTGCCTCGCTTCGCTCACTTCACCTCAGCCACCGCACATTCCTCGCTTCAAACACTGATCTTTCTTTCACAAACACTTTGTTCAAACCGAAACAACACTGCATTTACCTAATACTCGTCCACATCGCACTCCAACTTGCATAATCCACGTTATTTAGTGTCGACAACAGATGCGACTTCGCCAACCATGGTATCCGATCGGCGCGGTCCGTCACGCCATCACCACGCTTTGTCATTCAACATTTTCTACGATTGCACCCCCGTTCGACGATAAAACGCGGGCACGTAACTTATAATACAATTTTTCACATACAAAAACGAAAGCTCTCGCGACAATGAAATACGCTGTCACTACGACGGAGGCGACCACTAGAAAGAAATAAATGGAGGCGCTGCGATCTGCGCGGCGAGCGCTCCTTGTCTGACGCACGGATCGGTATCGCGGCCGTCTCGCTCGCACGTCTGCTCGGTCAGCTGTGGGGGGCGACGCGCGCCGAGGGAAGCCGAACGTAGGCGAAAGTGCTTTCGGAAGCGACGTGTATTCGCCCGCCGCCCGTTCATTCTGTGGGGATTTTCTTGAGTTCGATGGAAAGCAACAATTTGAACAAATGTATAGATAGAGCGCAGGGGTTAATCCCACGGTCACAGAGACTCTGACGTAGCCGTGAACAAGTTTGGGCGTTTCGAGTTACGAGATGTTAGTAATTTTTAAATTTATTTTAATATATTTATTCTATAGCAACATTTATTTATTTTCAATTTCTTTTTCATTTATTGGATAGGTTCATGCATACAAGCGTTCTATAATTGAACATAATATTAGATAACGTACGATATAATAATAGATACCTAGGCTCTATTGTAAGAAACAAGTAGACAGAGCTACGTAACTATAATAACGATTTTGAAAGCCTTGCTGGATACGTAGTAGCGGTACGTCATGGTACCAATACGAAGATTTGGAATTTTGGAGCACTCACTCGCTACACCTATAGGTCACTGTTACTTACAAAGCTAATACATAACATACATAAATAAGAATAATATTGGGATAAGAATAAGACACCTGACTACTTAGAAAAATAATTAAGTACCCCAAACTACTAATTCATTGTGAAATTTACTAAACTATCATTATTTCATTAAGTATAAACGTTAAAGTCATCCAACACTTGCGCAATATCTATTTCTTGAGTCTCTGAATATAAGCCATGTATGACATGGTTCTTTTTTATTACTTATAAGTTCAAATAGATTTGATACGCAGTTAGACCCTGCCCTAGATCACCATACCATTGATTAGGTATCACGAATGATAAGGCATTTTGCTTTTGCTGTTTTATTGTTCAAAATGATTTAAAAGATTGCATTGTAAGCCCAATTATGCCTTTATTCTAAAATTTATTTTTACAAGTGCTCCAAGACTGCCTGTCGGGATTTATGCAGGTGTCTGGTAAAAAATAAATCAAACCTATCTTGTTGAATGCTCATTCATTATGTAGGTATGTGATAACATTATTGATGATAATGATATCTTGCTACGGCTATTTGCAGATGATAACAAAATAAAGAAAATAATTGAATTATATTAATATTAAGTTCAAATGGGAGGATTCGTAAATATTTACTTACCTAAATAATTTTTTAATTTACTTACCTAAATTAGGTTTCTACTGGTGTTCTTGAATAATTCGGAATTTAATATGTACGATGTACATAAGGTACTTATACAAAACTTGTAACATTAATTGAACAATAGAGCACTTAAAATAGACGCTCTCTTTTCCCGTTTTTATTTAATAAGTAGGTATTGTCTATAGGAAAATCACTGCAAAATTTAATTCCAGACAAGAAAAAATAAACTAAGTAACGCATACTATAACGTTTAGGTTATAAAATATAAGGCGAACAAGAAATGAATCGAAAATATTTACGTCCAACCGGTATTCGAGAACGTTCGGAATGTCGACGTCATAACCCGATTATTTCGCGGGGAACAGGTGTCTGGTGGTAAATAAATAAAGGTATACCATACGGTTGAATGTTGATTCACTCTGCGGTCACGTGATTGTATCAATCAATGACTATAAGCTCACTGGTGATGATCAATGATGAACTATGAATGACAATAATTATTATATAAGTTTTTTTTTAAATTATAGGTCTTATAGACCAGTATGTGTAGGTACCTAATAAGTACATGAATCAATCAGGGGCGTTCACGGGAACCCCATGGTTTCCGCCTGTGGTTTCCCCATAGTTTTAGTAACACATGCCTAAGCTGAGGATTACTTTACGAGAGTACGATTACGAGCTAGTTAGTTTTTGCCTCACTGCGCCAGGAAGAGGTTTGTTTGTATATTTCTTTACTTTTAATTTTAAGCATTTAAGTATAATAAACTCAATTGTAACATAATTAAGTTTTAAAATTTTCACGCAGTCGGGTTTTGTTTTCTAATTTTATTTCACGGTGTCTGGTGAAAAATAAATTAAAGTAGGTACCTACTTATTGTGTTTGCTCGCTTCGCGGTCACGTGTGCGATGACCAACAACAGTATTGTCATCCATTTGTGCGCTCGATCACGTTTATCTGATAACGAAAGTACTTTCTGTACACAAATCCGATTGTGACTATGCTCCGTAAACGCGGTTTTTATCACGGCACCAGAAATGTAGTTAGAAGAGCATAAATATACCTCTACGGTGAAGAAAAGATCTAACCTCCATGACTGAAAGTTCACCATTATAGTTATGTTCTCAAAGGCACGTGCAGTCCACCAACCGCATTAGGCCAGCGTGGTGGACTAAGGCCTACATCTTGTCATTGTGAGAGGAGACCCGACCCTGCAATGGGTGGTGAAGGTGTTGATAATTTTGAATTGAAGATGTTATCTCTAAATTCCTCATAACATTTCTACAACTCGTTATCAATATTTAGACTGTGGAGGTGTACCTACCCCGGAGTGGCCCGGAGTCAACATTTTAAATATTAATAATAAGAGTAATATAATAGAGTGATATAAATTTCATCGTGCAGAGTTATGGCTTCTGCTAACAGCAAATAGTTAATGACTTAAGTTTTGGCTGGATGCAATTAATTTCTGAAATACAAGACTTGTTACAAATTAGACTAAGTTTGGCGCGGTTTTATCACAGTAAATATATTATGAAGGTTTTATATCTTATAAAGCAGTTGGCAATGTCGAGATCGATCTAGCTGGCTATGCAAAAACGTTTACGTGACAGTAATCATTTGGCAACTTGGTAAATTGGAGAGAAAACATATTTGAACATTAGGGTATGAGCTTACTAGATATGTAGGTATTCAATGAATAAATGCGCATAAAATTTGTAAAAATATTCCATCAGACAACGAAGTCATAACTCGAGACTCGCAGCAAGTCTTTGATTCAGACAAGCTTATGCAAATTTCATTCAACCTTGACGTCGGTCCAAGATCATAGAAATTAGCAATTTGTCAACGATGGATCATTAAATTACATACGAAATTATTCACCAAGTTACGTAATTACTTGCGGCCTTTGCGTTTCATTTGAATAACATCGACCGGGAGCGGGCGACCTCGTCCTGGTGTATATGGGTCAATTTTTGTAGTAAACATGTGCATGAAGCGTTTGGTCCAGTCTATGCTAAGAACGAATGCATATTCTTAAGGAATACAAAACGAACGTAGAAGTTACGGTGAAGGAAAACCTCGTGAGGAAACCTGCATGTCTGAGAGTTCCTAATGTTTTCAAAGTATGTGCAGTCCACCGCGTTAGGCTAGCGTGGTGGACTAAGGCTTACATCCTTCTCATTGTGAGAGGTGACCTGACTCTGCAACGGGTCATTAATGCGTTAGACTTTCCGTCCAGAGTGCATAAAATATAGCCTTTATGGAAACCTATGTGTATTCCAAATTTCATTGAAATACTTTTACATTCATTTCATTTCATTACTTTCATGTCCATTTTGTGAAAAGTTTTCAGATTTATTATTGAAGATTCCTCTGATTTGAACATAAATTCTTCACAAAGAAGACTTGGACATTATTTGCATTTGACTTCTAAAATATATGGATGGCAAATTACCTTTGATTAAAAGGGCCCAAAAAACTTTCTTGAAAACCAAATACAGTGTTTTTCGTGGTTTTACCTTTTTGCATAAGACAGTTCGGTAATTCATTCTTTTGTTCACTACGACTGTCGACGATCGGTTCCAGAGTTCGTGGGCTCCATTCTAATGAATTACTACTAGGTTTTTTTTGTTACATGAATAGGTACCTACACTAGCTTTGTGCCCGGCTTTATCTGCGTGCAAGTAACCTTTCAAGCTGTAAGCACGCAAGTTAACCCTTTGTTGATGGCGTCAAACGTAGATTTTTAATACACTTAATTGAAAATATACTACTGTTACTGTTATGTATGTTTATGTTATTTGTAGGTATGGTATATAGAAAAACTTAGTAAGTAGTTAGAAAATAAAGATATTTTTTAAAGATGCATAATTATTAATTTAGGTAACTATGGAGATTATTTTTTTATATTCTATACTTTTGGTTTCCATGAGCCCCTCCTGAGAAGTTTCAGGATTTTTTTTTTGCCGTGCCGTGCCGACATCACAGTGCCGTGAACACTATCAATAAAGGTACAGTTTTGTAACATTACGGCACAGATTACGGGCACTAATACATCGTGCAACTGGGCTTGTAGTGAAACGACAACCAGTAGAGAAAATCACCTAAAGCGACTACGTATCAGCACTAAAATTTATAACTATTTTCTTTTCGTTTATTTCAAATCTGTATGTGTTCATCTCGCAATTAGTTTATTCTTTCTTTCTTTCTTTCTTCCTTCCTTTCTTTCTTTCTCGCTTTCTTTCTTTCTTTCTTACAACACTGAACCAAGATGCCCGAGCCCGACGTTTTCGGAGCTCATTACAAAGCACAGCCGTCGGTTTCGGTGCGCGTTTGAATATTTTATTCGTAGCCAGCAGTACCCTTAGTTCTCTCAAAGGTTTTGTTTGTCACACAGAATTATACTGAAGCGAGTTGCGCCTTCGCGTACAAAAAGGGCTGTCACTATCAGTGCCTTATGGCAACATTAACTACAGTTTTATTTTGACAAGTTGGCAAAGCGTCAACACTTTTACGCGTTATAAATCATTTTTGCTGTTATATATTATGTAAGTAGTCCAAAAGTATATTTTATATACCTACAACATTTGGACTATTACTGTTTTGTCTCTAAAACGGCACAACTTTGTATAATAAAGTATTCACTTTATACATTCGTATAATATCAGCGAGGTATAATAATGATATATTATGTGGAATAAGATGCGCGATCATTTTTACCTCACTCTGAACCAAACTCTATAATCCACAGTAAGACGAAGTTGCGGGCAGAAGCTAGTAAAACTTAAAACATATTTTTAATTTAAGTTCCAGTTTCATAAAGTCACGGCGACAATCTCAACTGCAAATTGTATTTGCGAAGTGAAAAATGTTTACTCCCGCGCCGAGTTGCGAAACAATGAACTTGAGTTTCCAAGTCACAGATTAAGCGGCAACCATAGACCTAGGCAGTACCTAGATAGAACGGCTATGTGAGTGGGGCAGGCTACCCAATATTGTGCTAAGCCAGCGAATCAAGGGACCTAAATCAGTTGGGGCTGGGCTACCCCTTTCATGGCTCACTGTTGGGCACGG
>DWIY01000147.1:0-16656 GCA_018248615.1 Erynnis brizo brizo
TCTTAACAATACTGCATTTAAAGTTAATTTTCGGTAAATTTGGTCGATAGAACAAATAAGCACTGAGACGACGACTAGGTGATGCTACTAGTTGTAGTGTCGATAACATTACATAAATTTTTAGTAGGTAGATATATACCTATATCACGTTACAGCGAAATCTGGAAAAAAAGCCTTCAATAAGGCTTTTCTAGGCTATTCTAGGCCTATTCCATTCCACGTTGACATAGAAACACCGATATTTGTCTTTTAACATGTAATGAATATTGATGGTGTGAATATGAATGGAATGGAATGAATGGATGAACATTGACGCCAAAATGGGTGTCATTGAGACAGAGGTTGAATTTCAGGCTTTGACTCTACTCAAAAATATTCTTACTCTTCTTGAGCTTACTATGCTTTAAAGTGTTTGCAAACGAAACACGTTTTCCAGTGAAGGTTTTTGTATATAAATTATAGGAAGATAAAAACTGACCGTCCATCACGTTCCCAGACGATAGAGTCGATGGGGTATCCGGCGACGGGGCAGTGCGCGATGAGGGTGTCTCCGGCGACGACGGGGCGTTTCTTCATTGTACGCACATAAGGCATGCCGTATACGTTCACACGGGCCGAGTGGGAAGCGCTGCCGACCTGTAATCGTATGTAGATTGTAGGCACTTTAAATTATGCCTGAAAACAAGCTGGAAGCAGAAATCCGCAGCAAAGCAGTGTTAGGGCCACTGTCATCCCGGCCAAGAATGTTGTGGTGTCAACTTGAGGAAATAAATGTCAATTTTTAGCTGAATCAATGAGATTGTAGTTTTAGAATTTCATCTTTATCATCAGCGTAGAGCCATGAGTAAAGAGCATAGATCAAAGCATAGAGCAGAAGTAGAGACCGTCGTCATTGGTTTGGACCAAGGAGATGTTCAGGTGTTCAGGTTTAATGGCACCGCCGAATACGTTAGTGGTGCCGTATTGTCCGATCTGCAGGCGATCGCTACTGGTGAGTTCGTCACCATACCGTCGAGATGTCACGACATGACTTCGTTTTGTAACTAGGATTACCATGAGCAAAACATTTAACACGAAAAAATTTTTGGTGTCTTAAATTCTGAATGCCTTAATAACTTACCTTGCTGGACGCGATGCAGGAGTAGAGACCGCCGTCATTGGTGTGGACTGAAGAGATGTTCAGGTGAGATTCGACGTTGCCATCAGCGGTAACGAATTGTCCGATTTGCAGGCGCTCGCCGCTTGAGAGTTTGTCACCGTCGAGAAGCCACGCGATGTCGGGAGTGGGGTTGCCAGAAGCGACGCACTTGAGACGCAGGGAGGGGCCTGATCGCAGGGTTTGTTCGCCGAAGCTGTGACGGATCTGGGGTGGCTCGACTGAAAAACGTATTTAAATCTTGTTTTACTACAAAGGTATGATCTCTGAATATACCTACATACGATCAGTAATATTCGATATCGAAACGATAAAAGAAAGGCAAATGCAACCAACATTGGAAAAGAGATAAAAATTAAGCCTAAGTGGATCAGAATATAAAAATTCTGGTGTTTGAACAAAAGCTCAAGAGATGTGATGTAAATATTGACCAAATTGGATGACTTGTGATGTTTAAATGCTCTTATTAATTATTAAGAAAATACATACATCGTCCTCCAAGTTTCAGTTCAGCGCTGGCACCGGCACTCTCTTGGTCGTTTCTGATGAAGCATTGGTACATTCCCTTGTCTTCCTTCTTTACAGATTCGATCCTGTTTACACAAAACCATATGCTTAATTAATAAATATCTTGAAGTATAGAATAAACATCTTCGCTAATAATATCACTGATGTTAAATTTGATACCTATTGATACCTATAACTTTTAAAATTGACGCTGCATTTTAAATTACGCAATTTGTATATTAAAACAGAATCATTATCGGAACTCTGATTGCATGCTGATTCATTGAAGTCATTTAAAATAATAAACATAAAAGGGCAAAAAGTATATATACTTTACAACTAAGTATATTAATAAACATAAAATGGCAAAAAGTATATATTTTAAATTGCATATATGCAATGCCATTTGCAATTTTCCTAAATTTATGCCAATTTTTCTTAATGTACATATTGTACCTCAGCATAGCATCATGATGGTTCATGTCCTTGCCATCCTTCAGCCAGGTAATAGTCTTTACTGGGTTGCCTTCATATCTGCAAGTGAAAACGGCTGGGCGTCCAAAGTCTACAGTCTGGGTCGCAGGCTCAACTGTGGCTTTCAGAGGTGCAGTCACAGTCAGAACAGTCTCTACAGATTCGCCTGCGATGTCAAATAATGGTATAAATGAGTTATCAGTTTAGATTATATGATTTCATATAAACAAATGTGAGAGGTTCATCGTCTCACCTCCAACAGAGTTGTTCACAACGCAAAGGTATTTTCCAGAGTCTTCAACTTTAGCTTCCTTTATAATAAGAGTGCCAGACACTTGCTTTACTCTGTCATTAAGAGCCACGGGTTGCTTCCTAGCTGTGCCGTCAATAAACTTGTACCATCTGCAACAATAGAGAATCCGATGAAGGGGCAAATCCGACGTCAATTCGACAATCAATTAAATTACGCTTTTAAAAATGTATTATTTGAATTATTTCATTCATTTCTAACATGACGAGTGCCAACCAATTAGTAAATAATTTTATCAGACAATTACTACGAATTGAACAAATAAATTTTAATATTTTTAAATACTTACTACGCTTAACATATTTGCAATACCTTGTCATGAATATACAGTCTAAAGTAAAAGTCAAGAAGCTAGGGGAAAGTTTTTTTTTATTCAACGATTTTTATCTAAACGGATGAGGTACCGTTTAATTTTAAGGACGTAGGCAGTAAACTACGTAGGTAAGTTGGTGATTTAAGAAAGTAGATTTCTGTTTGAAGTAAGAAAGAAAATGGGGATCAGGAATAAAATGATTCACAATTATGATGATTCACAATGTAACAATGTACAAGCCAAAATATTTTTCATTAGTTTAAATAGCCCGCTTCGACAAGACGTTAATGCCCTGGAAATTCAAATGTATTGGACAAAAAATAAGCTGTGTCTACTCTGTTAATCAAAGTATTTTTCCCTTGATGGAATAAAAATTTGTGAAATGCTCTTAAAATCGAGTGAAGCACAAAGTAAAGATTAAAGCGTTCAAAAAAGCAAGAACACCCTGTAACTTACCAGGAGGTGTCTACGCTGCTCAATCGATACTTTGGCTGAGGACAGTAATAGGGCGCGCGGCCGGCCGCGGTTCATCACGCCTTCATGTCACGCGGGGGCGAGGCGCCCGCCGCTACGGACTGCAATAACAACGCATATCAATACATTGGGATGACATGGTATCGCTACGTGAAGGATGAATGCGTGAAATGCCAACGGCCGGCCGTGATTGCGCAAGGGCCGTACCTTGTTATGGGCGCGGGGAACGCTTGAACCTCACAAAGAAGCGCAAGGTTTTCACCGCTCCTGCCTACTTCACGGTTCCAACCGTCCCCGATTACTTTTGGCCCCGTCCTACCCGTTGGTTCTGTAATGGAAACCGACCGTGACCGAATGTTATGCCTATCACTCACCGAAAAATGGGGGCTGGGAAAGCGGAGACTTGACATGTCAAGTATGAAACTTCGTTTTGGGGTACGAAGATTACCTCCCAACCTTCGAAGTGCTTAGTGGAATCTTTTCTAGGTGCGATTTTATTGGTCGGTTCTGTAAATCCAGAGAAGACAATGGGTACAACACGAAATGAAAGAGAAACTAGAGACAATGTTGCGAAGAGTATTCTTATCATTGTTGGATAAGAGGGATAAAGTATCAATTCAGTATATAATTATTTTTTCAATATCAATATCATCGTCTATGATATATATATAAACTCACCTGAAAATAGGTGGAGGGTAGCTGGCTACTTCACAAGTGAGATAAACTGACTCAACGACTGATGCTAAAAAGATTTCCCCGCCCTCAAATTTTCGGCTTTTGTCGCTTCGCGGTGCGATTTTATTTGTAGGTTCTGTAATGTATGGTAAGAAACACGGTCAACGCACCTTGTTACTGGCACGGGAAATCCTTGCGCCGGGCACACTAGCGCTAACGAGGTGTTACGAGAATAATGTACAGCGGCTTTTGGCGTTGAAGTGATACTTGGAACGGCACTTGCAATTGGTTCTGAAGAAACGTATTGTTAATAAAATAGTACTTAACTGACTTTTTAAGAAAAAAAGTAAAAATTAATGTTTTCCAAATCTGACATAAAATAATGTATTTATATGTATAAGTAAATAATGTATTTATACTACAAAATCTTATATTTAGTAACTTGCCTGAATAAAGGTACAGGAAAAGCTTGAGCTTGACACAAAAGCCCAAAGCTTTGATCAACAGTGCGTATAAATGTGCTACTACGAGAGTCCGTAGAGAAAGTGGGGGCTTTGTATCCAATTGGCTCTGCAGTTGAAAATGTTATAATTATTATTCAGTTAAGAATGTATTATTTCAAATAACATTGGACTTGCCTGAAAACTGGGGCGGGAAAACTTTGAGCTTGGCATAGGAGCGTGAAACTTTGTCCAACGCGTTTTCTAAATATGCTTCCCATAGATTCAGATGAAAAAGTCGGAGATTTAGCACCAACGGGCTCTATAAAATTTAAATTTGCGATCACAAACACAATAGATATTTAAGACTTGCCTGAAAATTGGAACAGGAAAAGCTTGAGCTTGACACAGAAGTGAAAAATTTTGAGTTTGATGTCTCTTTATAGAAGAGAGTGCTGACTCAGTTGAAAAAGTCGGAGCCTTTGATCCAACGGGCTCTGCAGAAGATAAAGTAGATGTAAGACAAAATTAATTCCTAACAAAATTAATCGAAATGAGAAAGCATTGTTTTGAATTTTAAGAGTATAATTTGGTCTGTCCTTGCTCCGGTAACAAAGAAATATTATAAACTGATACTTTATCTTACAAAATATAGAGAAACTTCTAACAACTTGCCTGAATATGGGTAAAGGGAATGCCTGGGCTTGACACAGCATTGAAAAATTTTGGTCCTTATGTCTCGTTACAGCTGACGACGTTAAATCAGTAGGGAAGGTCGGTGGCTTGGAACCCACAGGTTCTGCGCAACGAAAACAAACCAAGATTGAAATCATGATATTTTCAAAGACTTACCTAAAAATCGGTAAAGGCGAGGCTTGGGCTTGACAAAGCAATGCGAAGCCCTGTCCCATTTCCCTAACAAAAATGCTGCCTTTGGAGTCCGTAGAAAAAGAAGGAGCTTTCGCACCAACAGGTTCTAAAATTAAAATGGACTAAAGGTCAAGGTCATCACCCACCTGAACATCGGTTGAGGGTACCCTTGCGCCTGACAAAGCATAGAACCGCCAGACTTTTCTTGGATATTATAATTGTAAGACGACGCGGTGGTTGGAAATGCAGGCGCTCTGGCAGTAACGGGTTCTAAATTAAAGAAACGAATGGATATTGTTAGAAAACACTCACTTGAATACGGGAGGGGGGTGAGCCTGGGCCTGACACAAAAGAACAATAGCTTGTCCCGCAATTTTGGTAAGTGTTGTGCTTTTAAATTCCAGGGAAAACGACGGGGCCTTCGATCCTATCGGTTCTGTCAGAACAAGATGAATTTAAATTAAGTAATACTTTAAGGTTCTGCTTACCTGAACAACGGGACAGGGAATGCTTGAGCTTGACACAAGAGAGAAAAATCTTGACCAGTTTTTCGAATTATTCCCGAGAATTGGACGTCACTAGAGAACGTAGGAGATTTAAAGCCAACAGGTTCTATAATTAAAAACGACAATGTTTTATTCACCTGAATGTGGGGACAGGGAAACCCTGCGCCGGGCAGAGGATATTCAAGCTCTGACCGATAGTCCTTACGTACCAAGAAAACTTATTATCGGTTGAGAAAGTGGGCGATTTGGATCCGATGGGTTCTAAAATTGAAGATAAGCGTATAATGAAGGTATCAAAACTATGTAAATACCTGTATACTGGAATAGGATACCCCTGCGCAGGACAGAGCAAAGCTATGTGATTGCTTACAGGACGAATAAACCATGCTAATCTATCATCAGTAGAAAACACAGGCGGCTTTGAACCAATGGGCTCTGAAAATTGGAATTATTTATGTGTATACTATATCCATGGACCATTTTACTTCTTTGTCTATTTTACGGGAGATAAAAATATAATAAAAAGGGAAGAGATTTAAAAGCAATTTTTTTAGCACGTAACGTCATGGAGTACTAAGCAATCAAGGAAAACTACATACTTTAAACTTGGCCATGTATCGATTACTCTTGTTAATTATTATGCTTTATAAGAGATGGACTTGATTTTAAATCCAAAAGAGCTTTTGAATTTACAATCTCAAAGCGAATTTAAACCGATACTTTAAAGATTTAAATAATAATGAATGATTAGGTAAATACCTGTATATTGGAATAGGATATCCCTGAGCCCGACAGAGTAAAGCTAAATTATGTTTTATAGGTCTGCTAATAAACCACGCTAATTTATCGTCAGTTGAAAACACGGGTGGCTTGGAACCAATAGGCTCTGAAAATTTAATGTAAGTACATAATAAATGTGTAGTTGATATAAAATTCTCACCTAAATACGGGAACGGGAAACCCTTGTGCCGGACATAAAAGCGCAAAATCTTGATTGGAAGAAATTTCAAACCAGGCAAGTTTCGATCCACTCGAAAATGATGGACTTTTGGATCCAATCGGTTCTAGAATACGTAAAACCGCGGTCAAAATGTGAATGAAAGGATCGGGTTACCCTGCTTCAGTTATTTTTTCTTAGTTTCGCGATATAACTTTATGTGTATTGATGTTGCTTTTTATGGTAATAATTTCGATTGGAAAACTCACCTAAACACAGGAACGGGATATGCTTGCGCCAGACATAGTAACGTTATACTAGATTCCATAGCAAATTCCACGAATTCAATCGTTTTTGTTGGGACTTTCGGCGGAGCACTATTAATGGGCTCTAAAAAATATAATTTACGTCAAACAATTACCTGGACAAGGGAACTGGAAATGCTTGAGCGGGGCATAATAATGTCACGCTCGCATTAATAATTGTATCGAAGCCTCTAACATTATCCAGGGTGGGAAACTTCGGAGGTACTCTTCCTACAGGCTCTAAACATAAATGTTATTTACTGTAAAATTATTAAAAACCAAATATGGTTGAAATTACCTGAATATTGGGACGGGGAAAGCCTGAGCCATACAAAGTAAGGTAACGACGTTATTTGCAGAAATTTCAGTGATATCGATCATTTTTGACGCGACTTTTGGCGCTGCGCTGCCCATAGGCTCTATGGAAAAAAGTTAATTAGAATATATTAAATTTCTTCGTATACCTGTAAACGGGGACGGGAAAAGCTTGTGCAGGACACAGCATTGTGATGCTGTCGCCTCCCATTGCGTCAAACGCTCGGCTTTTGTCAGTAGAAGTAAATTTGGGTGAAACGCGACCCACGGGTTCTAAGAATAAACGTTTTTCATTTAACTATTTTGTAAGTTGTCAGAAGAAGTAATTTACCTGAATA
This sequence comes from Erynnis brizo brizo, assembly GCA_018248615.1. Classification (NCBI taxonomy): domain Eukaryota; kingdom Metazoa; phylum Arthropoda; class Insecta; order Lepidoptera; family Hesperiidae; genus Erynnis; species Erynnis brizo. The sequence continues at coordinate 7,621 of DWIY01000147.1, forward strand.
ATGGGACCGGAAACGCCTGTGCCGGACATAATATCGTCAAACTGCTATTAAGCATAGCGCTGAAACTCCTTGAACTATCCATCGAAGGGAATTTTGGCGACACTCGTCCTACAGGCTCTAGGAACATAACAGTAATATGCTTATAAATGAAGGTACCTGAATAATGGCGTCGGAAAGGCCTGTGCCGGACATAACATCGTAACGCACGTGTTCGAGGAAAAGGTAAAACTGCGTCCAGTTTCCATCGATGGAAATTTCGGTGATACTTTGCCCATCGGTTCTGTTTATGAAAAGCAGTGGATCATAAACAATATTGTTTTCAAATTTAAATAACCTCCACGATATTAATTTTAAATGATATTTAATATTTCAATATCTGTATATTTATGACGTTTACATCTTACCTAAACATTGGGGCTGGAAATGCTTGAGCGGGACATAAGAGCGACATGCTCTGATTGCTATCGAAATTGAAAAGTCGACTTTTTTCTAGGGTTGGAAATTTTGGAGACACTTTTCCCATAGGTTCTGAAGCAAATATTGCCTTAATTATCTTAATTTCTTAACAAAACATAATATATTATTGAATTGTAATAACAAGTAGGATGAAGCATTAAAATGGCAAGTACCTGAAAATTGGAACTGGGAACGCTTGCGCAGGGCATTGTAATGCAAAGGAATAATTGTTCTTGACTCCGATCATCGTACCCATCACAACAGATGCAAATTTTGGAGGAACTCGCCCGACTGGCTCTATTAAAATAATGCAAATAGTGGTATCAGTAAACATTTACCTGAATAATGGGACTGGGAATGCTTGAGCGGGGCACTGCAACGCGTAAGAATTGTTTTTCTTAACCTCGAACATCGTGCCGGTTAAAACGGTTGCAAACTTTGGAGGAACGCGGCCGACAGGTTCTAAAAGTACGTTTAAAATAAAGCGGAAATCGGTAATCGTTAAGTTACCTGAATACGGGGACGGGAAATGCCTGAGCTGGGCATAACAATGTGAATGCAGAATCCAGTCTGGCTACAAACATCATGCCCACTTGTGTCGTCGAGAACTTAGGTGGAACTCGCCCTATGGGCTCTGAGGAATATTATAAAATGACTTTAGAGAGTCGCCTTACCGGTACATGGGAGCGGGGAAAGCCTGTGCGGTACACAGAACGGCAAGGCTGGCGGATTCTTTGAACTGGAAGCCACTGGTGGTCTGCGCGCTAGAAAACTTGGGAGGCACACGGCCTACAGGTTCTGCGCATGTTGGGAGAAGGCGGGTTTACGAGAATTGCCGTAAAGATACCGAGAGATGTGGACAGACCAAATTCACCTATTATAGTATTAATAGAACAAACGTAACACACGCGGATCAAAGCTCTGCAGGGTACCCTATCCCAACATTCAGGCAAGGTACAATATCAAGTTTACGAATATGACCACGTAGATACTCATATTCGTAAACTTACAATCTAAAATCCATACACTTAATTAGAATCTCAAATGAGTAAAATGTTTTGCAAGCGTTTAGTAAAGTTAGATAGCTGTACTGTAAGGCTTTCTTAAAGAATTTTTTATCTTGTTAAAATCAGAAGAGATTATAATTATAGTGTATGATAAATTAAATTTTATATTAAAAAAATTACATGATAATTAGCAGAATATCAACAAATAATGTTAAATATACCAAAGAATTTATTTAAAAAAATACAACATTAAAAATCAATTTTTTTTAGAAAAATAATGTAAATATTTAATGTAAGTAATAATGATGGAAATTGAAAATATTCTACTGATTGTATAAAAAACATTGATTAAAAATCTTTTTTACAGTGAAAATTGCAATTATTCGCAAATTTATTAAGTTATTTATAAGTAGAGCCTATTGAGCAGTTTTTTTAACAATTTTTTTAAAATTTGTATGGTAAATTTCAAGATACTTTTATATTTTTTGGAATTAAAATTTCCACTGTAATATGCAATATGTAGCGCCATAAATTCATTGTTTTTGCAGATTATCAGCAGGTATTTAATAGGAATAAACCAAACAAAATGAAATGAAGAAAACGGAAACTATTTATAAATACGAGTAGCAATGAATTTATCGCGCAACCAGTTATTTAATGACAAAACTTGACTCACCGGTGATAACCAGACGTCCTTTAGTTGCCGATAATCGAGTTTCTCCAGTAAGCCTGTGCTTAGTTCTACATTGATATGATTTGTAACCATCTTCGGGTCCCACATCTCTAATATGTAATTCGCCAGATGGAAGAACCAAATATTTTCCCTCTGAAGTAAAAAAATAAATACATTATATTACATTGATCCTTAACATCAAACTTTAATAAAGCATTTTTTGTAAACTGCACAACGTAAGGTTGTGTTACTTATAAATATAATTCATTTGATTAGCATGCATTAATCTAAGGAAGGGGGAAAAAGGATAATGGTAGGCCGTGAGACCCATGGAAACATAGGAACCCATTTTATGTAGGAACAGTACCACTAAACGAATTAGTAGACAATCCAAAAAAATAGACGGCTTTATTCTAGGTGCCATCGTTGAAGAAGCAAGCCTACATAGCATCGCCGATAGCGTACCGTCTAATTTTTGATTGGAGTCGAGATTAATCTCAATTTCCTCCTTATCTTCGCTGATGATCCAAGAGACGACCACGACGTATTCCGCAACAAAACTTGGGATATGGCATTTCACAATAGCCGCATTCCCTCTTAAGACATATTCTTCCAATAAATTTACGGCATATGCTTGGGAAACCACTGAAACAACAGTATCCAAAGTCAGCGCTAAAACGCTATGAAATTATATAGTTTCTGCATAGACAGAACTTTTCAATATAATGTTTGTTGAAACCAAAGTGTTTATTAACAATCCTAAGAGACACGACCGCGTACAGACCTGTGATTGGGTAGGAGAAGCTAGGATTAGCAAGGACATTACGGACGGTTTCAAAAGAGAACAACTGTCTTCTTACAGACATGTACCTAATTGCAAAGTGTCATTCATTTTGATTTCTTGTTCATTTTCATCTTCCGATATTATCCAAGATATGACTGATACATATTCAGCAACAAAACTAGGGATTTGGCATTTTAACACGGCAGCATTTCCACGCAGCACATATTCTTCCCAAAACTTCACATCATAGACTTGTGATACAACTGAAAACATCCATTTTTTGTAGGACGTAGGGGAAGGCTATTATTCTCGCATCTAAATATCGGCCTAAGACTTAAATAAACTCTTAAACTCCTCTTTTAAACTCCGAAAAAAAAACAAATTTTAAGGACATGTCAGGAAATAAGGATGGGTAATATCCTAAATATTGCGTTACCTAAACCCATGTCAGAATCAATGTTTATATCCATTTCATCTGTATCTCCTTCAGATATTATCCAAGAAGTGACAGTAACATATTCTGAGACAAAGCTAGGAATGTGACATTTCAAAATAGCTGCATTGCCGCGTAAGACATTTTCTTCCCAGAGATTTACAGTGTATGCCTGAGATACAACTGAAAAAATATGCAACCATCCAGCATATTCAATTTTGCATTCGTTTCATATATAAATGGGAAAGGAACGGATCAAATAACTTATTTTTAGGAATACCTAAGTCTGCATAATCAGTAACATTAATCTCTTTTTCATCAATGTCTCCCTCGGAAATAATCCATGATGATACGGTTACATATTCAGTCACAAAACTTGGTATATGACACTTAACGATTGCAGAATTACCACGTAATACATTTTCTTCCATTAGATTTACGGTGTATGCTTGAGACACAACTGAAATTCACATTCATATCTTGCCAAATGTATCGAGAGTATCAACATGTTAAAATAAGGAGTTAAGGAAAAGGTAAAAATCATAAGATGTCTATAAAATACCCAAATCATCGTTGGAATTTGCGTTGATTTCGATATCGTCAGTATCATCCTCGGAAATAGTCCAAGATGATACGCTGACGTATTCAGTGACGTATGAAGAAATATGACATTTTAGGATTGCGGCATTTCCGCGTAAAACACTCTCTTCCATAATATTAACAGTGTACGCTTGCGTTACAACTGGAAATAGAGTTGTATAATATTAAAACATATTCAAATCACAGAACATTGGTATGAAGGATACTGGCGGGTATGCTGGGAATCATGTATATGAATGCTGTTATATACCATCAGTGTTAGTTGTATCATTTGTTTTAATTTCATTTTCCTCGTCTCCCTCAGAAATAATCCAAGAAGCAACTGACACATACTCAGTCACAAAACTAGGAATAAGACATTTTAAGATTGCTGCGTTTCCACGCAGTACATTTTCTTCTACTAAGTGAACCGTATATGCTTGACTCACGACTGAAACATTGAAGCGAATTCTAGTTTTATTGTTATTTTAATTTTCTCTCATTTTTTAAAATAGATCTTAGCAGTCCGGGATGGGATTCTAGGATAGTGACGATAAATATTATCTTTGATATTACTACCATAATCATCATTTGTAAGGAATTCGCCGCCTTCAGTGTCATGCCAAGATATTACATGGACATGGTCGGAAACAAACGATGGTATATGGCATTTGAATACAGCTGCGTTACCCCTTATGACATAAATATCGTAAACTTGCGACTCGTAGAACTGGTTTACAGCTGAAAAAATTGAAACCCCAAAATTCAGTGCTATACAAACATTTAAAAATGAGTTCTCGAGGATTTTTGTGGAGAGCGGATAAGGACAATTGGGGTCACGCGGGCGCTCTCGATTACCGTAATTGCCTTCGGTGCCATTGAACGAAAATGCAGAGAGGGACTTTTTGTCCGTTACCCATTCTACAACCTGGACGTAATCCGCGACGAACGATGGAATCAGACACTTGACAATGACCGAATTGCCTCGCAAAACGTCCTCATCGATAACTCGAGGTTCGTAGTTCTGATGCACCACTGTGAATTAGATTATCTTTAAATAACTGACTTGGAGAGGTCTGAGGATTGGAAAATGTGATGGTACATTAAATTATAATTAGCTACTTATTGAATACCCGAATCAAAGTTTGGATCGTTGTCGGCAGTAACGGTATCATTATCCATAATCCATGCCGTAACGTGAACGAAATCTGCTACAAAGGATGGCACGATGCATTTGAGAATAGCTGTGTTGCCTCGCAAAACAAACTCGTCGTTAACTCTAGCTTCGTAAGCTTGAAGGACAGCTGCGATAATAACAAAAAAAACGGAATGGGAAAGAGGAAATTTTAAGTTTTTTGAGGAGATACCCTCATTATTTCCTGGATAATAAGTGCCTCCATCACTGTCTGTCCACATTTCTACAGATACAAAATCTGAGACAAAGCTTGGAACTTCACATTTCATAATAGCTGCATTTCCACGAATTACGTACTCGTTGTCTGCTTCAGCTTCATAAGACTGCGATACCACTAATTTCAAAATAAATATGAAACAAATTAAGTTATTTTGATGTGGAAGACATAGTCAAGGATTGATTGGAACAGGGAATCAAAGTTGTTAATGAAAGAGTAGGTACCATCCGATGTATTTGTATTATTTATAGTAAGTGTTTCCCCGTCTTCCATAATCCAGGATTCCACGTATACGAAGTCACTAACAAATGATGGAATCTTGCATCGAATAATAGCAGCGTTCCCTCTAATCACGTACTCATTTTCGGCTTCGGTCACGTAATACTGGGACACAACTAAAGAATATCAATTAGGTATGTTTTGGAATGGATTGGTGGATATGATGGACAAGTGATCAGTGCGGAAGTTGCCATAACGTTTGCTGGTCGTTACCAAGGTTTTCGGAATGAGTAATTTCAACTCCTTCTTCGTCTATCCACGCTTCTACCTTAACAAAGTCCGCAACAAATGAAGGGATCGAGCATTTTAAGACTGCAGCATTTCCTCGGATAACATATTCTGTCAGAATTTCGGCTTCGTAAAATTGATTTACAACTGAAAAAATTTTGTGAAGTAGGAAATGAGACATTGGAATTTAGGAATTACGGGGTGTTAAGGATGCTTCATAGCCTACCGATAGCATCGGTAAGTAGGTATTCGCCTTTATCAGAATCAACCCAGGCCTCCACTTTGACAAAATCAGCGACGAAAGAGGGAATGTTGCATTTTAATACTGCAGTGTTTCCGCGAATAACATATTCTGATACTACTTCAGCTTCATAATATTGGGATACGACTGAAAACCGTACGCACGAAATGTTCATAAAATTAATAAATTTTGGGGATACAATATGTGGGAGTGGATGTTTAGGGGTAGTTGATATTAGGTAAATTGTACCCTCTCCCTCCTTGGTTTCGTCAATAGTAAAAGAGTTGCCAGATTCGTCTTGCCATGACACAACATTCACGAAATCCGCCACAAAAGATGGTATCGAACACTTGAGTATGGCAGAGTTTCCGCGTATAACATATTCGTTATTAACTTCAGATTCATATTGCTGTTGAACCACTGCGAAATATATTTTGCTGTACATTTTGACGATGTTTTGTAAGGGCAGGATTTCAGGGATTACACTTTACAAAATTTGAAATTAGATTAACCGTAATTTTCGCCTGGATAAAAATCTTCATTTTCATCGGTGTGCCATGATAGAACTTCTATGAAATCGGCAACGAAGGATGGAACTTGACATTTTAATATCACACTATTCCCCATAATAGCATACTCCTTGTTCACATCCGTATCGTAATGCTGTGCAACCACTGGCATAATTATAACCTTGTATTAGTTATAAGTAAGTAATGAGAATGTATTTAATCATATGTGTTCCGGAATTTAATTATAGATACCTACTCAAACTTAATTTTGCATGATATTAAAACATTTTGTATGATTAACGCCCATAAAAAATTTTTTTTGAATATTTTTTTATTAGATATTTAGTAGGAACTATGTCACATTATTTAAAAAAATACCATCTCCTCTATGTAGCTGTAAAAAACTTTAAGACAAAAAAGGTAAACCAGCCAATTTCTGTTCAAAAGTAACTCATAAAAATACTTATTTGATTTAAAAGTGTATGTAGTACCATAGACATACTGCTAAATAACAAAAATTTGCCGAGTACCTAATTTGATACACATGAGAGAATAACACGATTGAAATATTATATTATAATTATAAATAAAGAAATAAATTTTGGCTAATAATACTGCTAGAAATATCTATACACAACAGCTATTTTTAATATAAATTTATTAAGAAATATAATCGATAACCTCATACTAGTGAAAGTTGTAGCTACTTAAGATAATAAACCTTTATATATATATCATAGATAGGTACTGTTTATCTTTTATATAAAATAAAAAAAATTGAATATTAAACCAAGATCTATTTCTTTAAGCTTATATTTTAGTAGATTCATAATATACCTATATTAAAAAAAAATATTTATGCAAAGCAATTACACCAAATATGTATTACAGAAAATCTAGGCTTCTTAAAAATTACAAGTAAAGACATAAACGATCGCATCATAAAACTAAATTATGTAGTATAGAGAATAGCTGTAAGAGTAAGTGCTAAACTAGCCAGTTACGGATAGTTCAAGACCTCTGACAGTCATGTATAATTACTTAATTAACACGTAAGTGTAGGGTGTAGGAAGGGGTGACGCCTTTTCGAAGACTGTTCGATTGTTTTATTGGTAATGGAACTTTAATGACTTTAATGATTTATTAAATTCTAAGTTTAGATATATTTATTTGTCCAGTTTTTAAATTTTGTTGAATTCAAAACAATCGATACAATAAAATTCTCACGCATATTAAATTATATTTTCGTATATTAACTACTTAAGTACCTCAATTAGCGTTGTACGAAAATAGTTTTGCAAAATTAACTTTATAGATGAAATCAAGATGTAGAATTAAATATGTTTTATATTATTTACTGCCGACGACGATATCGATAACACTTTAATATTTTTGCCGATTTTAATATTGACCTATATTTTAACAATGTTGACTTTATTCTGTTAATTGTAGTAGGTATGATCAGTTGTTGCACTCAAGCCCAGAGGCTGGCGGAAGCTAGAATATAACTATAAAATTAAATTGATAACAAGACTAAGAGCATTTTACACCCACGTTCATGGAGTTGATTATTTGATTAACCTTATTGAGAATAGTCATAGGGCAGCGCCCTGTAGTTGACGAACGTTAACTCTACCTACCGAATGACAGTAATAGATAATATTACCGTGACAGAGTAACTTTAACAGATGTCTTCACGCTTATTACGGAGTGATATTATAATGATGCCATTACGACGATTACGTCTCTAATTGTGTGCGCTTGCGTTTAATTGTATTCCTTATAATCTATTAATTGTCAAGGCTATTTATCTATAGGTACTTTGAAATGAAGGATCTTTTTACTTACCTACTATATTAAATTACGAACAGACAAAAGGTCATTGAGTCAGATCAAGATATCAATAAAATATATTGGGGGGACCCTTATTAAGTTATAATGCTAGTAGATAAAACGATTTTGTGCTGGTAAGAGGGAATAGCTACTCTAGTACTCTTTATATATTAAGTAAAGCTCTAATTAAAAAAAATTAAATGACTTTTAGTGTAATTGCCTCGCAATAAATAATACCCTGCTCAGTAGTTAAATAAACTAAAATTAAAAATCGTATAAACGGCCCAAATAACCGAAGGAGGAAGTCAATGATGAAGCAAAAATAAATTAATTTAATTAGTAACTTTTAAATAAATGCAATTTTTTGTGATAAAAATTTTGTTTTAAATGTTCATACTTTAATAAGTATGGTCTGTTTTTTTTCGCTACAGACTAAATTGACACATGCAAATGTCAAATTTCGAAATAATGATGCCAGCTTTTTAGTTATAGTGTTGTACTACTGTGTAGTTATAGTGTTGGTTCATTTTATTATTATTTGATAATAGACGAATCTTTTAAAAATCATGGTAACTATGGAGCATCACAGATAAAAAATATAT
>DWIY01000148.1:0-16616 GCA_018248615.1 Erynnis brizo brizo
TCCGCGACGGCACCCATGCGCAGCAATCCCCTCCACGTTTCGTTCAGCGCTAGAGTTACGTGCCGTTATCTATACCTAGATTACTGTGCACTTTTACCTATCGAGACTGGTATCCCGCTGCAACATCATCCGAGCGTCGTCGCCGTCCAGAGACTGCATTGAAGAGACGCTCCCCTCATCCACCGACTTCCAGATCGAAACCTATCCAAGTAAAAGAATACAAGGTATAATCTACATAATAACTAATTCAAAACTGTTGGATGTAGCTTTTTATCACCGTATAATGGTTTGTACTGATGAAACTAATACATTCGCCATTTTTAGCTTATGGCATAGCTTGAGTGTAATTTGTGCACCTATGTAAATATGTGCCAGTTCATTAAAGTATTATACGCAATAATATTTTTGCGTCCTGTCACAGGGGCGTCCTGTGTTGAACGTTTTAGAAACACTCAGAGGGCCTCTAACGAGGTTTTCATCGATAATTCCTTTTTGCTGAACACCCCGCGTAAAACCAACCAAAAGGTTTCGGGCGAGGTAAAACCACTGACAATTATATCGATAACAACCACAGCTGTATGTGCCACTCGAAGCACGGAAGCGTCACTAACAGTAACTTATCAGAGTTGCACGCATGCACAAGTCATATTCATTGTATTGTTTAAAGCTAACCTGTTCCTTCGTAGTCTGTTCCAGAGATATGGACCTCTTGCTGAGTGATGGAGTTCGCGAGGCGGGTCGCGAGGCCGGAGTCACTGACAACGTGTCGCGCGGCTCCGTTGACATTGCGCTGCGAATACAACGTAGGTACATTTTAAGATTTTAATGTTATTGCATTCAAAGTAGTCACTTTGGAGTTACTTAGTAACTTTTTTTTGTCTTTGGTCCATCTCTAGTGGTAGGTGGTTTTCAATGCATTACTGACCAGGGCCTGTATTCTGTATGACCATTCACACTCATATCGCGGCTATGTCGTGTCTTACCCGTGATAAAAGGTTTAGGTAAGGTAAAGGCTTAAAATTCAAATATCCTGACAATCTATTGTGTGCCTTATAGAAAAGATATTAAGGTTCCTTGTCGTGCCGAGTTCATCAAAAGGCCTTACGGTTTGATGTGTCACGATATCGGCACGAAATCTTAATGGTCATACAGAATCACCCGGTACTGACCGCGCCGTGTTGTCGAACTTTATCGATCGCTTGCGATCTAATCAAGCAGCGGGGCTATGCGCGCTTCGTTTCTTATTCATTTTCTGCAAAAGAAAGGGGTTCGAAGTACCGTCTCGCGCTAGCTTGGTGCCGTCGCTGCCTCTCCGCGATACGTGACGCGCGCAGTTCGTCAGTGAGACGTCTCAACCGCGCCGCCGTCGCCGCCGCCTCACTTGCGCGAGAGCTCTCCGCGCTCTCCGGCGTCGCAGACCGGGATCGTGATTTCGATGACTGTTGAATAATAAACCAGAAAATTATATGGTGCTAGCCGGCGACTTCGTCCATGTATTTGATTCAGACAGGAATAGTATTCTATATGATAATCCAGGTTACCTAAGTATAATCTACCTCAAATTTCATCCAAATCTGTTTAACCGTTTTTTCGCGAAAGAGTAACAAACATACATCCATCCATCCTTACAAACTTTCCCATTTATTGTAGTAGGATAAAGAATCTTAGACCATAACGTAAATTTCCAGATGTGACGATTTCTGCCAATTCTCTACTGTTCATTTTCCTATTGTAAATTGTGCGAGTCATTCGGAAGTCTATTTTGGTTTTATTATGTGAGGTCATTTCATAAGAATCCTAAGTTATTAATAAACCCACTTAAAATTAGTAACAAAATTAGCAAATTACCCGGTTTCGACGCGGTGGCGTGGGTGTCATCAAGTTCTTCTCAGGCTTGGCGGGCGTATCGGTGCGGAAGAGCTCGGGACTCTGCTTCATTAGGTCGTCAATGGTTTCCAGGAGCTGTGTTATCACTTTATCGTCCTCCTGTCAAACAAATTAGGAGCTTACGTATTTACACAGTTAGAAACAATGTCCTTATTTTTGCCAACATTTTCTCGGGTGTTACAGATGTAATGTGCATTTGGCATCGACACTTCTAATAATTTTTGCCTTTTGCTTCATACGACAAGATGCTACCAGTGCTGGTCGCAGTTGCAGTCCTACATTCTTTAATACATCGTGGTTTCTTACGATGGAAAGGAAAGAAAAGTGACATCATTTATATGATAGAAGCTTCCTTTTTATAGTCGTGGCGACTATAAGCGCTCATATACACGAGCGGCACGATGTCCACGGCAGAGGTAACTGTAGCCGTCGACACCGGTCGGCGGCAGCCGTCAATGCATCGGCGGCAAACGTCGACGCTTGCAGTTGTAGCTTGTAGCGTGCCGCGTCCACCATTTTGTCAGTTGACTGCAAATAGCTCAGGAGCATAGCGCACGCGTTGCGGTTTATAAAATGAGCTCCAGTGACAATATTGATGTTGAAATGCTAATTGTAGCAGTAAAGAAAAATGCTTGTATTTGGAATTATGAACCTGTTGAGCTCGTTTGAGAGACACTACAAGTAGCTTGTTCTGGTCGCGGTCGCGGTCGTGACGCTCCTTGTCGCGACGTAACTTCTCATTGGCTGTCCGCAATTTGGCATGTGCGTCGCGTAGCTCCAACAAGTCGCACTGCAGCTCTGTGACCTAAAACATAAAGTTTTAAATGATACCGTGCAGTATAACAACCTGAAGTTGTTTTAGCGAGATTTTTCTTCAGGCTGCCCTTTGTAATGTGTGTTATGGGTTTTACCTTCTTCTTTGCTTCCTCAGTTTCTTCTTCTGTAGATCTCTTCAGTTGATCTAATCTTCTCTTCATATCTAACCTTTCTTTATCTCTCTCGCGTTCCATCTAGAAAAAAATAGGAATAGGTATGTATAAAACTTGGTAAGTCTAGGATAGATTCATTATGTAAATCACAAATATTTAGCAGGAGAAAAAAAATGTTTGTCACTTTGGTAGAAGCACGAGATCTCTTATAGCTACAAAAAAATCTTAAAACTTTACTGACTTACAGCTAAGGACACCTGTTTTTTGTTAAAGCAGTTTAATTCAACACATGTATATTGTGAGTAAACCGACGACGCTGTATATATTTTTCTATGTCTACAAAAAGTGTGAGTGTGGAGGTCGTCGTTGCTCGTCCCGTTTCTTGTGAGTTAAGCTAACTACAGAAGAAATTGTGTAATTTCCTTTATCTGCAAATCTCAGAAAATATAGTCACCTCGAAGAGAGTCTGCCGCAAATCGCGCGCGAGTGTGGAGGTCTCCTGCAATAGCCGTTGTTGTTCGTCCCGCTCTTTATGCCACGCCAACTCCATGCGTGTCGCCAAACCGGCCACGCGTGCTCTTCCAGAAGACATCAGTCGCTCCTCTTCGTACTGTAAACGATACAAGTTTTCTTAGCTTTACATTTCTTTTCATCGTTTTCGTGCAATGATCTTTTGCCCATTTTGTCAATAAAGTATAAGCAGAAAAATACACGTCGAGTCTTCTACTTCTACATTTCTTTTTTTATCGATAGACATTTAAGGTATTTTTTTGTAAATCAATCATTCTGAAGTACGAGTAGGATCTTCCTTAGGAACAGTAATTTTTAAATATTCCTTAGGACCTGTTACTTCTGGTTAGCTAAAGGCTTTTGGAACACAATTGCACTATGTTCTTAAACTTATACGACGAATTTGATCCCAAAATGTGACGTGGAAATATCGAATGTCTTATTTGCACTTTAGCTTTGTGCTTTAAGTGTTTTTGTTTTACTAATAATTAATCTACTTATACGCATTGGAGGAGCGTTGTGGACCTGGATATGAATCAGGATGCTCCAGAGTGGAGAGCCAGGACCCCCCATAGCAGGCTTGAGAAGGCTTAGCGTTTCAACAGAAAAAAATAGTTTTATTTAACAGAACTCACTTCGTTAAGACGCGATTGCATCTCTGCAAGTCGAACTTCTGCAGACGATCGCTCACTGACGAGCTCGGTGTTTAGTTTGGATGCCAGCAGTCTCGCCTCGCACAACTCGTCCTCAAGACACGCGTTTTGCTGTTCCAGTACTGCAACCTTTGATCGATATTCTTCCTGAAATTCGGTATATAGATACTGTGAAATTGCACAACGGCAATAATAAAAAAATATATATTTAAAAATTACTCTTGCCAGACCTGTTAATATTACACAATACGTTTTTCTATTTGTTAGGTTATCTTATTGAAGGTAATCATTGATGATAAATCAGCAAACTTATCTATAGTTAGGAAAGTTTAACTACGAACCTCATCAGCACTGGATATCGAAGTTCTTTGCGCTCTGCCATTTTTGTCACCGTTCTTTGCTTCTGTTAGTGATTTCTGAGCGGCATCCAGCATTTGCTTATAATTATCACGTTCCCGTCTGAATCTTGATACCTAAATTTTGAGAAGGAAGCATGAAACAATGTTTATAGTACGATACTGGTTGATTTTAAGTAAGTTTAATTTTGTTTTAATACCTGTACATGAAGGGACTTCAGTTCATCGCGCATTGTGTTCATCTGTGCCTCATATCTCGCCTTCGTGTCAGCAACTTCGTTCTTCCTCGCTTTATCTGCCTGGTCGAGTCTTGAGTTTAATGCTGCCAATTCACGTTCTAATTCTGCATTGTCTGCTGTTAGGGTGCGTTGTACTTTGCTTACTTTTTCATAATCTTCCAACTTCTGTCGAGCTTCTTCCAACTGTAACGGTATAGAATGCAAAACCGCATGAAAATATGTGAAGATTATTCAAGTATCGGAGAAATGAAATGATTGGATTGAAATTAAACACTTGATCTGGTGCTTAATTTTGCAATAAATTAAGATGAAGTATTACCAGAAGGTCAACTTATACATATATGTATTATTATGTTGGTTTTGGATTTGAAAAATTGATATGAAAAGGAGTGTTTTCTGACCTCTTTCTTGGTGAGGTCGTGGTGATGTTCGAGGACGTCGCGTGCGTCCACCGCGTCCTTGTACTCGCGCTCGCGTTGCTCCAGACGCGCCGTCAAGCGGGCACGCTCCACTTCCCATCCACCACCACAAAGCCTGTCTTGCAATGATGATATCTCATTCTGAAAATTGATAAAAATGCGAATTATAAAAAGTGGCATGCATCTGCAAATTGTTTGTCATACTTTTATAAAAGTTTTTAATATTAATTAATCGCATGATTTTGGTATTAACCTGCAATTCTGATTTCTCTTTATTCCAGGACGAAGACTGCGCATCGAAGTTTTCTTGGAGGATCTTTAATTCCGCTAGTGCCTTGCTGAGCTCCTTTTGTACATGCTTAAGTTCACTGAAATGTTTTATCACCCAATATAAATCAAAAATTGTGTTTTACATCTTAATGTTCATAATTATTATTTATTCTTGATATTCACCCTTGCGCCTGCTCCTTTTCGACGGTGAGTCGTGCTTTTGTCACTACATGTTCTTCCTCCAGTAACTCGTACTTTCCAGTCAACTCCTCATATTCAGCCTTTTCCACGGCCAATGAATGTTCTAACTCTGTAAGGTTTATAAAGGTAATATTTTAATTTATGAGTAATTACAGCCTGGACATTTATTTCATGGTTTTCTTAATTATACAAACTTTTAAGCGACTCCTCATATTCTTGTTTAAGTTCTGCTATTCTTTTGGTTCCTGCGCCTGAAGTTTGCTCTAATACTTTTAATTTTCCTTTCAACGTAGCTAACTCAGCCTCTTTGTTCTTTATATCCTTATCATGGTTCAGTCGCATGCGCTCAAGTTTTTTCCGTTCTGCCTGTAAAAATACGTTCAGTCTCCAAAACAAATAAAAAATGAAAAAGCAAAAGCATTTCCGTATGCGTTCAATTGCTTATCAAGTTTATCAGAAATCAAGATTTTTAATACGTACGGTTAAGTCAGTGTCAAGCTCCGATGCCTTGCTTTCCCAGTATCCAGACTCTTTCTTTTCTGTTTGTAATTTACTTTCTAAGTCTTTCTTTTCATTTTCTAATTTGGTCAAATCAGATTTTAGTTGGGACATTTCTAATTTTACGGCCGAGAGATCCTTTTCTGTCTGACTTAGTTCTTGTTTAGCGGTTGCCAATTCATTTACTTTATCCTGAAGATCTTTTGTCAATTTATCGCATTTATCTTTAATTTGCGCCATCTCTACCGAAGATATTGCTTCGTCATATTTTTGATTAGAGGTTTCACGCAGTGCTTCCTCCTATTGATAGAAAATTATCTTTAAATTTTTATAATGGAAAAATAATTTCATAATATTTTTAATACAGATAGATAGAATAAAATTTAGTTTTGGATAGGCTCATAGATTAAATAAATTTTGGGAGGTTTCTAATCTAATTCAAGTTCACACGTTCAGTGCAAAATTAAGTGTATTTATTACATTTTTTTACCTATTAATAGTGTACATGCATAAACTATCAGGAAAGTTATAGAGACTGGGAATATTTTTCACAGACTGTTCATAGGTAATATTATGTACGTGCTAGAATACGCAAAGATCACTTTGCTTATCTTTCACACAGTGATAGGGAACGTGCAATCAATACTTGTGTTCCACACAATATAAATACCAGTTGTTTTATATGAATATCTTTAGCAGCTATGGTAGATTCCATGTTCGTTATTTTACTATTGAAATCAGACTTCAACTCCTTTAAATCTGATTCTAAAGTAATAACCATACTTTCAGATTTAAAGAGTCTTGTCTGTAATTCGTCCTTTTCAGCAGTGAAATCTATTGACATCCGTCTATGAGAATTTGCTAATGCTTCAGCTTGTTCTTTTTCTTCTGATAGCTAACGTTATAAACATAAAATGAACTTAAAATAATGTCATATGAATATTTTATTAATTGTTAAATGTCACATTTATTGACTACAAGAATATAGTGACTACTATAATAATAATGACTACAAGTAATTACTATAGCTTATGTTGTGCATTTCTATCTGGTACACACCTCTTTTTCGAGTTTATTAAGTTTTTCTTTGCGAGTAGAAAGAAGTCTCTCCGTCCGCTTGTATTTATCTTCTGCTTCTTTTAATTTCTTTTCCAGTTCACCTATCTTTTTAGTTTTATCTCCCACCTATTAAAATGATGTTGTTAGATCATTCACAATTTTATTAGATTACTGTTAATACTGTTAAACAATGATTTGTTATTAAATAACAACATAATTCACCTCTTTTATCAGCTTGCTTTTATCTTGTTCCATTTTTGTCATATTTTCCACTTGCTTTTTGAGTTTTTCAATTTCCTTGTCTTTTGTGTCCATTTCTTTTTTGAGATCTTCTATCTTTTTCATGCAGTCGGACATAGCTGTTTGTTGAGTGCCTGATTTTTCTAAAACAAATAAAAAATATTGAATTATATTTTGAGAACAGTAGTTGTGGTCAGTACAAATTGAATGCTTAAACTATGAAACTTACTCAAATCAGCGTTAAGTTTCACAATTTGTGATTCTAAGCTTTTCTTCTCTTCAATAAGCGATTTGTTTTCGCTTGCAATTTTACTAGAATCCGTTTCAAGAGCCTTTAGCTTACTAGCTATTGACGACTTATCAGATTCTAGTTTAGTGTTGAAGTCTTTAAGTTTTCCAATTTCTGTTTGTAAGCGATTCTTTTCATTTGTAAAATCTGATTCAGTCTTTGACATTTTAGATCTAAGGTCTTCGATATCTTTCTCTAATTTTGCTTTAGCGTTCATTTCCTCTGAAGAAAGACCAGCGTTCTTCATAACAACATAAAGTTCTCCTAAAAGCGAAAAAATAAATGTTATTTAATTCAAAGTAGGTATTATTATACGTAATATTCAAAATATTATAAACTATGAGTATACCTATTTCGCTTTCTAAGTCTTCAACCATTTTTTTCATTTGCAGTTTCGTAGTTATATCAGTAGGTTTTTTAGGTGTCCTTGGTTTAAAAGATTTCATCGCGTCATCTTTAAGTTCTTTCAGTGTAGTCTGGAGTTTTAACTTTTCTTTTTCCAGCTGCAAAATTATACAATTTTTTATAACATTATTATCTCCACCTAGCCATTTACACAACGTTGCGTATTTTGCTGTATTTATAATGTTTGATACATACCTTGCTAAAATTCAGTTTCAGTCTATCTAATTCTTCCTGTTTGGCTTTAAGACTATCAGCGTCCTTCTTTGTTAGTTCTCCTCCAAATCTTACTTTCTTTTCTGTCTTATCCTCTTTATCTTTATTTAGTTCTAACTCTTTAATTTTAGCTAATGCATCTTTCAGTTCAGCTTCTAATTGACTTAATTTATTTGTTGTCTGCTCCAATGACTTATCTGATTTTAACGTTTTAGCATTTTTCAAAAGCTGCAGAAGGAAATATAAAAATATAAATACAACATTTTTAAACAGTAGTTCTATAGAAGAAATTTTAATGTGACTACACTATATAAAAAGTTTTTTTTTATGTACTTGTAACTTCTTGTTCTCTGCTTGTAGTTTTTCATTATCCGCTTCTAAATTCTGCGTTTTGGTTCTTAATACACTGGCTTCTTGTTCAATGACCTGAAGTTGTCTCCTTAAATCTACATTCTGTTGTTCACTCACACCATCTAATGACCTGAAAACAATATAAAATAATTGAACTTCTCCATAGGTACCTATTGAAAAATCTTGTGTGTAAGGAACTTGATGTTCCTTGTTAGTTTTATTATAATGTTTGTTATGTGAATAAATATTAGTCACATACTTGCTCTTAATCAGGGATGCTTTAGGTTTCTTTTGGGCTATACTAAGTTCAGCATGTAATCGTTCGCAATCTCTTTCTTTTTCTATTAATTTCTTTCGTAATTCCGCTATTTCATCTTCTAAAACCTGCAAAAATAGAATAAATAAATGTATGAACTCTTAATACATCGTAAAACATATTGTATATAATTTATTATACAAAAATTATAATTTTTATGTTACTTTAACTTTTTCTTCTGCTAAACTGCTGCTTTTACTTGTGTTTTTTCTTAAAGTGACTGTGGTATTTGTATTAGTTTTTGGGACATTCGCTATTTTCTCCGTAAGCTCTTTCACTTGTTTCTTTAATGAGTCTTTATCCTGTTCAAGGTCTTCTACCTTTCTTCGTAGTACTGCAGCCTCCTGTAATGACATATACTTTATATTATTATACATTTGTTTTTATTATAAAAATATTAAATTGTAGATTTATATAACCTGTTCGTTGAGTTCAAGCAGAAGACGTAACTCTGCTGGATCTTCCTCATCTGAAATCCCTTCATCTTTTTCATTGGGTGCTTCAATTGCAAGCCTGTTAGTAGGTGGTGTAGGTGACAATTTACGGCCTGGAAAATAAATCATGGTTAGTAATGCTGTAAAATTTTAATGTATTTTCAGATTCAAAGCGAGTGAAGGATTTTAATATTGCATTACAAATGTTTAGTGTTATTATGAAGTTCATAAGGAAATATTAGTCATATTAAGAAGTATTCAATCAGTTATAAATCAATGTAGAAAAAACCGTTCTGACGAATTTGCACCAGGTCTCAGACTGAACTGTAGAAAATGGCTACCATAGAGAGATACGCCTGTTTAACATCTATTTACAAAGTAAGTTATCCTATATAGGCAAAAGCGTGTTAGTGAGAACGTTGCATTTTCAATAGTACAAGTAACAGCTGCGAGTTGGTTAAAGGGGACAGAAAATAATAACGGTAAGGGTGTTATAAGGTACGATGCATGAGGCGTCAGGACCGGGGAATACACAAACAGAATGGATATCCAATAACATAATTTGGACGTACTTCTGGCTTTGGTAGCCATTTTCTTCAGCTGTAGAAGTAAGGACTCATTGTCGTCCTCGACTCTTGACGCAGTTTTACGCAAGTTACTAGCCTGAAAATATTCGTTAGTTTATTATAGATTTATTCTTCACACTTTGGATTTATGCTAAAAGTTTTAAAGGGTTTGTTACGTACATATAATTATGTCTTATAAAACAACACATAAGTAAACTCAGGTCAAAATGGTAATGTACCTACAATTGGTAGCCTCACTGCCAACGGATTGAATAACGAAACGAATGGGAACTTATAATGATCCGATGAAGTAGTTGCTTTTTCTGATGAAAGTGGTGGACTGTCTGACTCCCTAGATGATCTGTTGCTACTAACATTATTTTTATCGTTATTAATATTTTGTAATTGATTATTTTCCACTGAATTATATTGACATTCTTCAAATTTAAAAGCATCAATTTCAGTCCAAGCATCCCTTTGTTCTGTCAAATTACCTTTTACTTGTAATGCCTTATCATTGTAAAGTTTATTTGCCGTCTGCACAATAGCATGCCTAAGTTTCGCCTTATCAGTTTGAATGTAGCAATTAGATTTTACATTCTCAGTTTGAATGTTTTTATTTTTCATAAAAGCAATATCCGTTTGGGTAAATATTTCTGAAATATCTGGATAACACTGTATATTAGAATCTAAAGTTATTTTTCTCGTATCTATAGCGGCATCTTGGAAGAAAATTAGTTCTGCTTGGGACCCTTGGGAATAAAATAGTATATGATCCTGGGGAGCTTGAACAAATTGATTTATACCTATAGACAGTTTATTTATATCTAAAGACGCTAGTTTTTTTTCTAAAGCCAATTGTAATTCAATTATTTGTTGAGTTGATTGATCATTGGCAGCAGGTTTAGCTGGAGTAAGATGGGAGAGTGCAGACGACGCTTTTATCGGTGACGGAGGTATCCTTCTGCCTCCGAAGCGTTGACGATATCGATTTGCCTGTTTGAAGATAAAATTATTTCAGGTTCCGGGACTAGTGTTTTAACCTTTATTGTTTTTCAATATAATGAAAAATAGTTTAAACCAGCCGAAAGAGTTTTGTGGCTTTTGTTTACATGGGTATTTATGTCGTTGTGTTGAGTCAGATGTTGGCATTTATCCAGTTTTCTCCTCATTAGATAGAATTGTTCTCTGATAAAATTGTCTGATTTAGAAACTAAGTCTCTCAATCAGATGATAGTTAAGAAGCTTTAAAATAGCGTGGATAGGTTTTTACTCGTACAATGAGAGTGTTAAATGTAGGATTGAATAGTATTTGTGTTTTTTTCTTATAATAAGATTATTATATTATGTATAAAAATCTAAATGTGTAACAGTATTAATTTCAATATAGATCCGATTATTTTATTAAATACATTATTCTTGTAAGTATGATAAAATCACCCAGTGATTCAGAGTACATTATTTGTTACACAAATGTTTTTTATTCAATCATTATAAAAAAGCGCTATACGTTACTCTGCTTCCTAATTCAGTCTGTCGTATATCTGTTTAATTTGTTTTATAGTATCGTAACGAAGATCGTACCTCCTCTTCAGCATTGCGCAGTTGTTCCCGAAGATCAGCTTCTCGTTCCAGTGAGTCTTGCAGGTCACGCAGCAACTGAGCAGGGTCCTCCTGACTTCCCCCACGTGTGAGTGACGACCGTGATATCTTTTGCTGTAAATAAATTAAAAAATCATTTGACAGAATAAGAATTTTTTTCGGTTAACGCTATTGCCACCAGTAAATTGATTTTTGAACTTTTCACTTTCACAATAGGGTTTTCTATTTTTGTTAATACATATTTTATCAAAACTTCTCTTCTCTCTAAGGAAACTAGTAAGGCTGTTGTGAATTTGTTTGCCATTTGCTACCGCTTTCACAATTATGAGATTTTGAAGGTAATTAATACATGATAACTAACTCTGTCACCGGGTGTCAACTGCTTGCCAAGGTTGGCAGGTGGAGCTCCCGACGCCGCGGCAAGTTTGGCGTTGGCCTCCGCGAGCTCCCTCTGCAAACGCAGTGCCACTTCTGTGGACCGCGCTACTTCTTGCTCCAACTCTTTGATCTTGTTTTCACGTTGCAATCCTTCCGCTCCGCCTACGATCTGGAATTTGACAACAAAACCGCAACATTGGGGCCTTAAATGGATAGTAAAAAAGTGAATAGAATTAACTTATTATAAGCATATCTGTGTCGAAGGCCATCAGATGTGAGTAAAATGATTATGAACGAAACTAAACTATTTCATTATTTAACTGAACTACAGCATTATCATAATCACTAGTCAATTAACACTAACAAATTATAATATAACACAATTAATACTCTACAATTTGTATGCTTAAACAGGCGTACAAATATTTACAAGTTTCACCTCTAATAATTTTTTTTCTTGGTCCGCTTTTTCAGCCTCAAGCTGATCAGCTTTTCTTTCAGTCTTTTTCAGTTTGAAGGATAGGACTCTGCAATCTTTTATTTTCTGCTCTAATTCTCTTCTCAGTGACGAATATTCGTCTGCTTGGTCCTCTCTGAGAAACAATTAAGATTTTTCCAAATTAACACAATTAAATTCAACGTATTTATTTTTTACCCGCGAATTGACATACCTAAAGTTGTCCTGCATCTCTTCGATTTCTTCCTCAAGATCTCGCAATTCTTTTTTCATGTCTTCATTTTCATCCATTAGCTCTTCACAGAGGGTTTCTGCTGCCAGCAGTTTTGCTCGAAGTTGTTCAATTTGACGAGCTTGTGCCTCTGCCGATGGTCGTGACTGGAAATTGGGTATTATTATTATTCAAGTTAAATTACATTGTCATAAATACATCGCAATTTTTTTGATTATATTTTCGCATTTACCTCGAGTTCAGATTCCACTTCTCTTACTCGTAATGATAGGTGTTTCTTCTCATCCTTCAGATCTTCATTTTGGGTTGTTAGCTCATTCACTTTCTGCTGAAGTTTAAGGACCTCTGAAGAACGCCCGGTACTATATTTATTTACCGTATCAATGTTTGCAAGTCTTCTGAGTAGTATATCACTTTTCTCCTTTTCTACCCTTTCGCAACGTTTTTTCAGATAATCTACTTCCTGTTTTAAGCTTTCAACTTGATCCTGAAAATGTACGTTAGTATAGTTAATATACTTGTTATATGTATAGGATCTTTTAGAGAAAGGTAGACACTATAAGTGTATAAAATACCTGATACTCTTTTAAGTTGGCGTCGACGAGTGTGTGTTCTGTAGTTGCGGTTCCTGAAGTACTCTCATCATCCGATACCTCATCTTTATCTCGCGCCGGGCCTCCTCGTAATGGTGGTTTTGAGTTTGATTCTTTAGTTTTGTTTACAGCATTTCTATTGTTCTTTACCTGATAAGAAAAAGAAAAATAAATTTTATTTTAAGGTTTGGTAAATTGTCACTACAAAACTAAAGTGGCAATGGTCTGGGCGGAAAAATGTTGAAGAACCGCAATCCGACCGATATTTTATGATCCCACCTGCATAAGGAAATTTACATCTTCTTTAGTCGATGTTTTCTCTTCTTTGTTCCAACTTGGTTTTTCTTCTTTAGTTCGATTTGGTTTTTCTTCCTTTGTCTTATTCGGTTTTTCTTCTTCTTTACTCCTTGAGGCACTCCGTCGATCTCTGTCTTTTTCAACGCTAGATTCCTTTTCAAAACTATTTTGTGATTTCATTAGATTCATCTGGAAATAATTTCACATTAATTACTTTTATTTCTCATTAATTTCTCTTAGACATGAAATTCAAACTGCTTATACCAATATGTATAAAAGTGCAAGGCACCAGAATAGGTCAATGGGTTATTTCCGCAATTAGTTATATGCAACATCTTGAGCTTTGCCAATCTAACTTTGATGGCGACCTTTAGTTTATTTCGAGCGCCGTTTCTCAATAGACGAAGCACTCAACATTAAACTATATTTTTATGATGGAATCGTGCATATAGTTTAACCAAGGTAAGATATGATTTTACCATCGTTTATTTGTGTCACTGGGATTTCTTAAAACCGTGAGATTTTGTGGCTTTGGGTGGAACAAAAAAATATTTAAAAATGTAAACATCGTTTTAATGTCACTGTTTAATTATACTTATAAAATAAGCTGGTCACTTACTTTCCTGACCCGCTCTGCAAGGGAGTCATTTTTGGTGATGACGATTTGTGCTGTTGTGGAGCGCGGCGGTGATGGCGATGGCCGCCGCACCGTCACTGTGTCTGTAGCTAAATAAAATTAATTTAATATACCTACTGTTAAATAGAAAATCTATAAGTCTACTGCTTCCGCAGAGCGCTTATTTCGTTATTGTCCGTGGAGCATAGGTACATGTATACAACCATAGATGTGTTATTCTAACTAACGTTAGAGATTGGCAATGTGTAAGAGAAAAGACTAAGATAGATATACGAATTCGTTTTTTAAACGAAGTCGCCCTATATTTTATAACAGATTTATAGTAAGTTGCATTGTCTAGAAAATTTATATTTTACAAAATAATTAGTTTCAAGTAAGAAAAAGTGTTCAGTAGGTAGACGTACAAAACCTAAATTAAAATTATTGTGCAGTGCCTAGTTGTAACCGCTTTAAGTGAGAAAACCCACATTATTAACCAGTTTGCACTCATGTAGGTATGTTTGGTTGATAATGCGAGATTTTAAAAGGTTTATTGCACAGATATAATTTAAAAAATCATGGTGTTTGATCACATTAATATTTGGAATGCGAAAGAATTCATTACAAGATAAAAAAAGAATAAAATTAAAAAAATGTTTGCTTAATTGTTGTTTATTTTAATTTATAAGCGTTACAATCAAACACACCCGACCCGTAGAATTAATTAATTATACCAGTGTTCTTGAAATTTAGTCAACAATATCGAAATTGAGCGTGGAAATCACTACATACTTGATGTGCACATTTTTGGTTTCGCCTCTATCTATGCTTACTACTATGCCTAATACTTTGGTTCCCGGAGCATCCTTTCCACAGACGGGGTGTTACGATGAATATGCATCCACATACGATCTTTAGTACTTTAACTGTAAGTTAAAAGAACGTGTAAAATGTAGATTACACAGTAGGTAGTTTAACTGTATTTATTAGGAATGTTACTAGACTTCGGAATCATCAGATTGTATCGATTTTCTTTTAATATAATAATTGTATAAAATGAAAGTAAAATGTTACCATTGTCACCTACCCAAACCTACCTAACATTATTTGAACAACCTACTACGGACCTAATGTTATTTGAACAACAAAGTTTAAGGTAATTATCAACATTGCCAAGATTAAGATAAACCGTCAGTCCGTCATCCTTTATCGTTTCAAACCTGTGTTTCAAACCATTGCCAGATTTCCATTCAGTGAATAATAGGAGTGCACAACCATAAATCAGCGGTCTATATCTGTGTTCATTAATCATAATCATACTTGTGGTGTTAGTGTTTTGTCCGGTGTCCAAGGAAGGCAGCGGGCCGGTGAGCCGCCGTTTTGGCAGCTTCAAACTGACGGTGACCGCCGTCGTGGAGTCGTTGTCGTTTGCCCCCAAGTCCGGCGTCGACGTCCACGACGTACTGGTTCTGGAGAACCCTGATATTGACAATTTTTTTATTAAATACAACAATTACTATTATAATAGTAACGTTTATTTATGCGTGCTGTTTAGAACGTCTTATTACGGGGTAACAATTTATTCATAGTTAACTTAAAAAGGTCGACCATCAGATACAATTAATTGATAATAGACGGAGTTAGATTCTTTTGCTCCTTTTTAAAAATGATTATATAATTCGCTTTCAAGTAGGTAAGTTTTGGTTTACAAGTTCTTGAGCCTTTAATTCCTCAGCTAATTTAGCAATAAATGCTTAATTAAGTAGGCATGTAGGCATGTTGTTTAGGCAGTACCTATTGAAGTTATTTGATGTTGTTTAAGTTTGATATTTCTGAACATTAAACTGCTTTAATAGTAGGTATGTAGTACAATCATTGTACCTTGCTTTTAGATCTAAAATAATCTGACAATGAGTTTTAGTTGTTGTTGGCTCATTATTTAGTTAGTCTGTTATTACTAACGTCTTAGCTATTTAGTACCTATTTAATATTTTCTCTTTTTAGTCTAATGCAGATGTTTTAATAGCTGATTTGAAAACATACGTTTCAATAGAAATTTAGAAGAAAAACAAATATTGCAAAGCATTGGTAAAACTCCTGATTTGCGTATTTCTTGCCAAGCAGTAAATGGATGATTCAATTCCTAGGCCATTAGGGTTTGGCTTTAACAGTAGAAAGCGTCAATATAATGAAGATATTTTGGCAAGCATTACGTTTGATATTCCATTTATTGACCCTGTGCCTAATGGAGTCACGTGGACGGTGGATAGTAGGTACCTATCTACTACTAGTCTATTTATCTGATGGAAAAATGTTGAATAACTATGATTAATCTACTCCTAAATACAAGTGTTGGTATACGATAAAACGGCGATAGCGCAGTGGCTATGAATGCAGTTTCTTACTCGAGAGGTCCGGGATTGAAAAGTTGTTTGCACCACCAATGACTTCTAAGTTATTTGCGCTAATAAAATCTTAAATGTGGTTAAGGTGAAGTAAAACATTGCAAGAAAACTTGTATGCCTGCTCCCTCTAATGTTTTTAAAGGCATGTGAAGGTGG
The DNA here is from genome assembly GCA_018248615.1 of Erynnis brizo brizo. Taxonomy (NCBI): domain Eukaryota; kingdom Metazoa; phylum Arthropoda; class Insecta; order Lepidoptera; family Hesperiidae; genus Erynnis; species Erynnis brizo. The sequence goes on from DWIY01000148.1 coordinate 16,572, forward strand.
ACTAAGACCGCGCTCAGTTATCAGTTTTGGCGCGCTTTAGTTGAT
>DWIY01000149.1:0-16615 GCA_018248615.1 Erynnis brizo brizo
AAATATGCTCGATCCCCCCTTAATAGTTTCACCGAGAGCTGATTATAATCATATTAATCATTCCTACTTAACTGCTTGCGTGATGTATTGGTACCTACTATTTAAAGGTGACAATTCTAATTTATTGCTTAATCTCAGCTGCCTAATGTGTTTGAATTTTTTTTTACATTTTGCACTTCTCTGCAGAAAAGTTACCATACTTATCATCTATCTTTCTATTATCGCTCGCTTTGTGTGATAAAATCTTCAAATTTTCCGCCTTTCTACTAAATTTATTAACAGAAAACATGAATGCTTCATATTATGTGTATAACATACAGTTGTATATGTAGGTATAGTACAGTTAGCATTTAAGCGTATCCCAATATCATAAGGAAAAATATAACTTCAATAATATCAATAACAGATATTACCTTCTTTTTCCGACCATGTAGGTACCTATATTATGATCAATTCTTTCGTTGGTACTAAATATTTACGATAATTAGGTACTTGTACCTAAACGAAAATACCCAAAATATTTAATTCCGACAATATTGTGTATTATTAACGCACGTAGGTACTTACTTAAGTATTCATCCACCCACACGTATAGATGAAATCCTACTTACTTAATAATATTATGAATCTGAAAGTATTAAGGGCAGATGTTTTACAGATTCAAGCAAAAACAGCTAATAAACATTTGGCAGCTATCAAACAGGTGCAGAAACGGAAAAAACATTTCTCTCTAAACCAAATAAACCTCACAACAAAGCCGCAACCGAAAACATACCTCAGTGTTTGTTAAAATTAATTGTAACTCTATCTCATTATTTCGTGTCTTATCTCTAATCGACAAAGACCTGCAAGAACCACGACTATTCTATTAAAGAACATGATGGTTCAATTTCAGGACCATTAAAGAGATATCTGGCGGAATGAAAATTTCATGGCAGCCCATTCATTCCTTTATGTTACGAGTATAACACCACGTTCTAGACTGTAAGTTCAATATGAAAGTCGGTGAGTCAGACGGCATTCCTGACCTTATTGCATCATTACACGAGGTATCTTGGATAAGCGTTCAACGCTCCAAGGTATTATGTCTCCATACACAAGCATGTAGCTATAAACGACTGCATTTCATGACGCGAAATGTTGAGTCGGGCACCAAAAGATTACATTATATAGGAATGACGTTTCTATTAGTTCTCTTTTAGGTGGCTGAATATTGTGTTCGCCAGGGATGGGCTACCTAAACCTATACCCATAAGCCGCCATGAAGCAACATGTTATAAAAATCTGTAGCTACCATGATGATAAATGGAAACTGCAACCCAATGTAATTATTATGTAATGTAATTATTATTATATTACTACTATAACATTAATGAATATAAATGTAAGGAACACAACAAACAGCTGGAAATGTAAAAGGATACCATGTAATTGATGTATACATGTCAATGTCATAGGGTACGGAGTAAGTAGAGCTTTATTGAGCTTAAAATTAAAATCACTCCGAAATTACCTTATCAAAACATTAGTCAAAAAAAATATCATAAAATTGCTTTCAAAGTTTACATAGACATATTATTAACGTACTTATGGAAATCTACAATGTAATTCAAATATGATTTTCAAGTCAGTAGAAACAGCTTCAATGATATTATACTTACTTCAATGATATTATATGTATTGCACACGTGGGTCGGACGATGGTAAATACTGATAAGTAATGTGCAATTAAATCGTACCTACAATCCTTATCGTAATTATAGCCAGCAAAAACTGAATTCCTAATAATAAACACTACTCCAGGCGTTCCGATAAATCCAGTCAGCAAACCGATAAAGTTGACATGTCGCAGATGCTAGTGCTTTCATCTCACGAAGGCCAACTCAGTAGTCTGTGTAGCTAAGAAAATAAGTATCAAAATTGATTGAAGAATGTTTCAGTCGGATATGAAGGATATAATTACTGAGAACAGAAAATACAAACGAGGAAAGTTAAGAAACAAATAGGTAAATCAATTAATTCTCTTTCAAATAAACCTTGCAAGGAATAAATTATATCAATCAATATTTATAAACATAAAACAGTTAATTTTATCATATTTATATTATTATCAATAAAAGCCGCAGTGTAATTCAATTATGTTATAGCTTGTCAAAGACAATTATTATTTATTATGACATAATCGTATTCATTATGAGATTAAATTAGGTTATAAAATCAGGCCTAGATTCCGCACAAAGATTTCACATTCCGAGAGACCGCATGTATAAATTTACAGTTTACAGCAGAACAAATGAGCGTATAATTTTATTTATGAATGGATTTTTGTTTTATTTCTTTCTATTAATTGGTACATAACAATTTATACAGAAATCCGATCAGTATTCGAGTTGCATGTTAAATTGTCCAGTAACGGCTACATAGCCTTGCTCCCTGGGCTCGCAGTGTTAGAAGAACTACCCAATACAATTCTCCTATGTCCTATCCTTTCTCCCAAAACCTAAACCTCCAGCGAAGAAAAAATACTAACTTTTGTGTTGTCAACCTTAAGGATGGACGCGATTCCGTTTTATGGAGACCAGTATTTACTCAAATGATAACAGATGGTGTTAGAAGTACCTAATATATAGGTATTTTACATTAAGATATCAGGAGAAAAGGTACCCTAGGCTAGATGATTATCTGATCTATAAACTTCCACCATGCCAATTATTAACATTTGTTCGGAAGACTCAAACGTTTGTAAGTATGCATGCCTCTGATATACTCGTAGATAAAAAATCTTCTCTCTCCACAACTTTTTGTGCGAGACATTACCTAGCGATATAAAATTAGATGCGGGTTACTAATGTTACAAATTAACATCACATTAACGACACGTGTTCAAGTTGTCACTTGGAGTTTTTGTGACACGATACGCAGTAGTTTTAAATTACAACAAATCGTAGTTCACTTGCAGCTGTTGGTTTCACAAGGGCCAGTTATTAAATGTGTTCTCGATTTTAAATGCCAAGCCGGATTACATCGGGCGAATGAGCACAATTTTATATCGCGTACCAATACGCTGACATACTTTAGGCCGCATACATCATATATTTAAAATGAAATTATATTATATATTTAAAAAAAAGAAACAGCGAAACACCGTGCAGCGCCTATTGCCTAGAATTTGGCAGTGGTAGATCGATATCACTTGTGGGAACAACATTGTACCCCTCACTCATGTCAAATTATAATAGCAAAATGGAGACAGGCCGCTCCGATCTTCTTCCTAAGAAAACTTTTGTACAGCAATGGAAGCGAAGAGCTTATAGATGAATGGATATCGTTTTCCTACAAAATATAATCAGTAAGTAGTTGTAGGAATATTGTACACTTTCGGCCAATGTACAGCAGCCGCAAAAACGCGCTGGACCAATAGACGACGCACACTGACGAACTGACGCCTAACGAACCAATCTCGTAAACCGCAACGAATTCCGATCAAAAAATAAGTGTTCAAGACTTATGCCGACTACTATACTTATAATGTATCGATATTCACTTACCAGTGCGGTACCCGGCGTTGGAGAGGTAAGTCGCAAACGTATTTGTCTCGTGCGTCGCCTGCCACATCGGGGAAGAACAGTTGTCGTTATTCGTATACACGTTGTGGTTGTGGACGTAGACACCCGTCAACAAGGAACTCCTGTAAACATATCGTTTTAACATTCCTGATGAATCCGTGAGACCCTAAGCTATTTGGATAACATTATGAATAATACATCCAACCGTTACAGAAATGTTGCGTGGGAAAGAAACTACTGTAAGAATCCTGGAACCGCAAATATGCTAATTTGGAATTGAAATGCAAGCATTGTGATATAATTTTAATGTTTTTACGCTTATATCATAGCTTATATTATAATTCATCAGCAATGGCAAGACTGCTAATAATGTGGTTCAGAATGATGAATCGCTGCTTGCAAAGAGGAAGTTCATTTCAATTTTAATATAGCTGTAACTATTTTAATTCCGCATCATAGAGTTGCGATGGTAACACAAAAGAACTATGAAAAAACCACATGAAATCTGAAATCTGAAATGGGAAGCGAAGTGTGTGTTTATTGAAAATAAACGCGAGCTTAAACAAAGGAAATAAAATAAAGAAATTTTTTAATGTTATAAACAATAAAAGTGAAAGGCTTTTTACCTGGATGGACAGCACATCGGTGTTGTAGTGTAAGCATGTCGGAATTCCGCTCCGGCGCTTCTGATGGCTTTCATTGTTCGCGGCATAAAATTTAAACTACCCAGTTCAACATCCTGATCGTCTGTCAAAATGAGAATAATATTCGGTTTCTTCTCTCTCGGCTGTGGATACGGAATGTACCCACCACTCATCCATTTATTTGTCATTTTCACTTTTAATCGTGTTGTATTTTCTCTAACAGGCACAGGACGAGGTCTTTCCGGCATTTTGCTTTGATTGAGTGGCTTCCTTCTATCAGACACGTTTTTTTCGACGGCACTTTTATTCCAGTGCTTATCGGTTTTACGAGGTTTTTCGTCCCTTCCGGTGTATTGATCGGTTCGGTTGAAAATGCTATAAGATTCATCAGACGAGTGTACGTCGGAACCCTTCCTTCGGTCTCGTTTCACTTCATGTTCGCGTTCCCAAAACCTCAGCCGATCCCCCCGATATCTTGAACTATTCCTGTGCCTCAAATATCGTCTCTCCGGAACATCTGTTAAAGTGCCATTAAACGTTGTTCTGTTCCTATTGTTTTCTTTATTTCTTATCTCTCGTGCTCTCACCGACTCTTCATCTTCGATCGAGTCTCTTTTAGCTGATATGATTAGGAAGTTCCATGTTAAGAGAAGGGGTATGATTTTGAGATTCATTTTTGTAATATTTGTTTCTTGTCACGATCTTATACTCCTTGGAACTTTGTTTTATTGTACTATAAAGTCGGGCTTCATGTTATGACGACTTTAAAAGACCAGAAACTCCTTATTAATCGAAGTGCCATTTTGTGCCACCACCTGCAACAACATTAAAGTATATTTGAGATGCTATTATTGAAAACACGTATTGAAATATGATGTAATAACATTAAAATAACGGTATATTTTACGGCGCTCGATGTGCAAGTAGAAAAGGGTATGCTTTCAGGAAAATTGTGCCGATATGGATTAAAGTTACTGTACCGGATTATTTTGAAACATAAATGATGAATATTTAAGGAGTTTGTGTAGAATTTAACTTGAAAATTGCTTCATGAGGATATATAAATGAAACTGGGTTGCTTTTAAGAACAATTTTAACTTAAATTGTATTTTAAGTTTTTTAGTACAAATTTTGCATCGTCGTTTTTTCAAACGTTAGCTTTTTATTAAATTGATGCAGCATTTAAAATACGACTTAAAGGATTCAAAATAGTAGTACGAAGAGATAACCCTAGGATAATCTATGCATAGAAGAACAATAAGTCATGATTAACAGTGATTCGTTGTCGACTAGGAGTGTCTAGGCGTGAACTAATTCCTATCTAAATCGTGGTATTCCAAAGGCGCATGCCAAGCGCCCGGCTGCTTGTCTGGCGCTGATCTTAATTTGTCTTATTTTATCAGGAATGGTCGCAGTATTATTGTATAGAAGCATATTAGCATGCAGAACCCCTCAATAAGCGAGCACTACAGCCCGTTTACATCCGAATTCAAAAATTATTGGAGAACTATCTGAGAATGACTTTAAAAAAGAATGCTATGTCTGAGGACTGTAAGAGTTAATCCTTACCTAAGATGGCCGCTATTAGTCCCAAAGAATAAAAAATATCTTGAGCCAAGATATATCCAAATTCGGCTTTTGCAAAATACTCACGAACATCTATCCATCCATCTACCCATCCGACTTTTCTTGCTAACTTTCGTTGGAGACAAAAAGAGTAAGACCCACTTTAGACATAGTCAGACATAAAGTGTGCCGTAAATTTCACTTCAACGTAGCTTCGCGTCTTGTCTGACGAAGCCTTTACCATGGTGTTCCAGACGCGCGTGCCACATTGATCTTGATGTATGTGCCTTGCGATTGATGGGGGCGAGTTCTCGGACTATCTTGTATCAATGCATACGCACGTAGTGTTGCATCTTTGTCAACGCAAATGCAATTTCGATAAACACTTAAGATTGTAGTAACAAAGAACGAAGGTATAAAAATGTGTGTTAGCACGGAAAGTATTATTTATTTAGACTGCGACGATTACCTAGAAATCGAGTGATTTTTCGATGTTCATAAAATACTTTTGGATTGGATTGGTTTTTAATCACTTTAAAACGATTTACCAACGAGTACCATTTCTATCTTCTGAAATTGAACCTTCTGCATTTTAAAGAAATCTTTTAAACTTATCATAACTATAATCTTAGAAAAAAAGAGTCTCGTATTCCTACTGTACGAGTATTATTCGTTGCAATTAGCAAAAATTGTTTAAATAAACTTTTGTGTGCTCCTATATTTGTTATTCCTAGCTAAAGCGTGTTAGAATCTGTTTCAACGGTAGAGTCACATTTATCAATTGTATTATTCTCAGTTAGGAAAAATTGGTCGAATAAAGCTGACTGACTCCTGTATAGAAGACGAAACATGGTAAATAATATAGATGGTTCCCAAACGTGCTCTAATTCCTAGCTAAAGCGTGGTTCTAGTCGACGGCGTTGATCTTGATTTATATTCCTCGGGATTGATGGCGACCACTATCGATGGTGAAGCCATTACTCGTGTCTGAGCGACTTTTTGCATCGATTCGGACGCACGAATCACGAACGGCCTTTGCATGTCATTCGTCGTGTAAGCAACTGTGTTACTGCAATTTAAAAGTAGGTATTGTAATAAAAGTAAACCGAATAGATTGTTTTTTGTTAATTTGACATTTTTTGATCGTTCGAAAAAGTGTTTGTTTATTGTTTTGTGTTCTCTTCTTATATTAACTTTGAAAAAAGTAACGCTTCTTGACGGGCTGGAGAGTGTCATTGATTAGTGACTTTTTCATGTTTGTTTGTATAACTTTAAAAGTTGTAGGAATCCCCTTTACTCCGCTCCGCCTGGTCAAATAATACGAAACTCACCCTTTTTTCCCGACAAAATTTGTAAATCATTACCCATACACATACTCATATTATACACATATTCAACTGTATGTATTACAAAGTAATTTTTGTATTGATTTAATAAAAAAGGGCCCTTTTATTTATTAATACCAACTACCTATATGAATAAGATCGATACAATTTCTTTACAACTATAATTAATCCAGGATAGGGAGACGTCTTGATTTATGTACGTTGAGGGCTAGCCGTAATTGGTAGGGGTTCCTACGATCTATGACCAACAGCCGCCGGAATTAGTTTAGTAGCCGCAAATAAAAATTGAATGAAGCACACAATATAACTGCTCGAATGTCCCATTAGATTGATTCACGTACGGTTATAAATGGTATCGATACGGGTCTCTCTCAGCGTATCATAAATGCGAAAGTTTGTAGGGGCGGATACATAGATATTTTTTCTGAACGGATAAAGATAAATAAATTTCCGCGGGTGAAATACAAATTGAAATTCCCGAAAATAAATAAAAATTCAATGCGCTCATAGTCCGCTGTAAAAGAAGCATGTGCAAACAAAAACTTACGATCTGATAGATTTTCATGTCATGGGCTGCTGTACACTACACTGCAGCGAACATAGATGTATTATTCTAACAGCGAACATTTCATTATTAGGTGATCTTAAAACTAATTTTACAAATGTCAAGACTCTCCATAAAATAACTGGATACCTACCCAGAGTAAAGTGGTAGTCAACGACGTTATTTACTCCTTTATTTACCACAACAGCCATCATAAATTTACCACAACATCCAGTTCTCAATAAGTAGTTAATTATAGGTAGGTATAGGTCTCGTAAAAGGTAGGTAACGCGAAATGTAAATAGGAAGATTTGATGAAAAACAATTGTACATAACTAATATACAATCATAGTTTGTAAAACACTGAATACCCAGTAAACGTAAAATAGATTGTTATTAAACAGATTGAAAATAGAAAGTAGAGTTCTTGTATTTTGTAAACAATGAGAATCGCACGAGCAAATCTTAATGTGAAGCAAAATAGATTTGTTTAAGGAAACAGCCATTTCTAATGTCATTGAACTGTAAACGTTTCGAGTATGTTTCAGGTATAAATTGAAACTTTATTTTCATAACTTTTTCATAAATAAATATACATTAAATTTGATACAAGCATTGTTCTATCCCGTTTTGGAACTCGTGTTATTAAATTTCGCCGAGAAATAAAACTGAAGTACCTAAGTCTTACTAATTATGTTAACATTCGTAACGTAATTTAATTTTGAAAGAATGATGGAAGGAACGTACTTTTTACGTACTTCATACAAATACAGAAAATTCTAAATACAGGTTAATTTTTGTACAAAAAATTAATCCCACAAAAATTTAATCAAAATTATTGGGTGTAGGTGGTATTTTCTGGTCGGGATTGTTGTAACAATGGTGCCGTAATGAACCCTTATAAATTAGAAGTTAATCACCCATTCTGCGAAGTTTCGCCCAGTTTCCGCGGAAGCTTTATGTAAATCTCCCTAATGGTCCCAGGAAACAAACTTTATTCTTCGCCATTAATTTTCAAATCGGAGAACGGTTATTCCAAGGAATTACTCACTCTGGAATGCCGAATTTTCGGTATGCAGTCCACTGATGACTAGCAACAACTAACTTTTTGGAAAGGGTGTTCGCTTCATCCAAAGAGCAACTAAAAATAAAAATAAAATTATAATATATTCAAAAATATTTTTACGTTAGTAAGAGAACTAGGAAGAGATTTGAGAAAATTGACTATGGAATTGTTTTAAATAAATCTTATTTAGGTACCTTCGCTACCTTCTCCAATAAAGTTCTTACAAATGCACGAAAAACTATTCATAAGTCATGTTATATAGTTCTTAATTATTTTCAATACTCACTTGCATTCAAACGGATGTAATATTAATTAACTAATATTATATGCAGAAATTAACTTAAATAACAATAATATACATGTAGGTAACGTATTAAGTAAGAACTAAGAAATAAAAATACCTATAGGTACTCGATATTCACATTCATGGCAACAAATGATTGTTTTACTCCGTTTCCTCTGTAAAACTATAAAAAGCTTCTTTTATCGTTACTCACTCGCTATTAGTCGGTTGGTTTTACTTTACGACCACAAAAATACTTATATCAACCATTTTATAGGTAATAAAATTGCAATATCGTACAAGGATACTTCAAAGGAACAATCTATAGACTTTCCAAGTATTTTAAAGCCTCGAGACGTGACAATATTCGAGAATGCTACGGCGTTCCTCCGAGCGTAATGGGTTGTCTTCTTCTAATGTCTCGATCGCGTTTTTTCGAAACTAGTTTTCCCCAACAAAAACTAGGTACATATTTCGGTTTAACTACAAAACTATTTAAAAATCGATCTCGAAAATTTTATGGAAAAATGACTTAGCTTTATTAGTAAGTGCTAAACTTACTTCCTTTCTTTGGAGACTTTGGAGTGTACATCTTAGATACTTTCGTACTATCTTTACCTCCTTCTAGACTCCTTCCTTTCTCTTTAAACTTCTCACGAGAAGGAATAGAATATCAAATAACTACGTATTGCTATTGATAGACAAAAAGGAGATGGAATTAAGGTAAATTCTACAGATACTTCATAGAGGAAAAGTTCCAAGCATCATCGACTATCTCCGATAAGCTTCAAAAATAGGTGAGCTTACCGAGAAAATCCTTTTCATTATCGTACTGCTTATCTTACTTAGGGATACTCCTACAAAAAATAAATCCTTGTTTTTGCGTCGATCATTTCTAAGAGTTTTGCTACTTCAGTTTGTAAACACATTTTAATTGAAGAAGGTTGAAGTATCAAAACAAGGTTATTTCTTAAAATAGCTAGTACCTATTTTCGCACCAGAGGCGTGTGTATAAGTATCTTCTTTGGTCACTGGAGGTAATGTTATCGTCACTTTGAATCTTACCTACTATAACGTGTGCTAGGAACTGAACTGAAACTTTATCTCTCTGAAAATTTCTAGGTCAATTATTTATTATTTTTACCAATTTTGGATAAGCCTTTTTGTTTACGTATCTTGCTAGACTATTAGTCGCCATCTCTAATTGCCCCTTACCATTGTCAATGGATACTCTTCCTACACGGAAGTTTTGCCAATAAACCCCAAACCAAGACTAACAAAAAGGACAAGAAATTTTAATCTCGCCATTCTGGGAGAAGAGCTCATTATTCGTTTGCTAACTATCGTCTCTTTCATTTAAGCCCCATTTCGTTTAAGTGCACTCGTATTACTGCGTTCGTTAACGATAACAGCCTTCCGGCAATCACATCCTCGAGGACCACCAGATCCTTCCGCTTCTAAAAGGAAAAAATCGAGGGAAGTATTTTCCTCTTAATTTGTTTTCTTTAGTTGCTACAACTTGGCTGCTACCTTTCAAGTGCTAATCTTGCAAGTAGGTAGTTTATAAATGCAATAGAGTAATATCTGCTATTACATGAAAGTAAAAGTATTGAATCATTTCTTCCGGCATTTATAAATATAGCCTTATTATTTAGTAATTGCAGAAACTGGAAGTTTCTCTCCTTTACTAATTTTACTATTGTTTATCAGTCTCTTTTATGTTACCTATGTAAGTGCCATCAATTAGGTACTTGTCAATTACAAAATACTCTGGAAAATCCTTAAATTTTATAACATAATCATCCCGAGTCAGACACATCGTTCCTTATTGGTTGTCACAATATCCAACAATGTTGTGCGTTATTAAGAAGAATCATTATCATTTACGACTCAATAAAAATACTGAGTACATAAGTAATTTATTTTATTCAACAGGTCTCCCGTCTGTGTCGTTGAGTGATCAAGGCTGTGAACCACTTGTATAACTATAGCATTGACATACACAGTTTAAAGATTATACAGTAATTTGTGGTATAACTTTGGTTTTTAGTTGGACGACCTGAAAAAGACAGCGGGAAACCGTAAGATTCAAAGGTCCCAGGACCGGGCGGAGTGGTGTCCATTAGGGGAGGCCCATGTCCAGCAGTGGAGTACAATGGAAAGAGAAAGGATAAATTGGAACAACAATAGATTTAATTGCCTATAATAATAGGTAGGTAATGAATAAAGTTTTAATTTCAAGTTATCCTCTATTTGTCTTACTCGCCTTTGTGGGCGTTTTAATATTTTTTATAGGACTCTAAGGACAGGCTAGGAGTGTTTTATTGATGTTGAAATATAAATTTGTATTTACTGCAATATTTCACACAAACACTGAGTAAGGCCAGGTCCCAATTGGCTGTGACAATATGACATAACTGACCGACCAACGAACGCGACAAAATTAAAACAACGGACAAAATTAAATTTTTGTATGGAGCTGTCCTAACAAACACTACGCACTAACATGCGACAAATGCACACAATTATGTTGCCCCTAATATTATTATTAGTACGACAAACTTGACGCGAACGATCAATTCTGCTAATTACGACAAGGTAAGAATTTAAAAATTGGTGTTCTATATTTTTTTACCTTTTCGTCTCTTCTCCTTGTCTGTATTTCTGTAATAATTCGTACTTTAGTTTACAGGTACAGAAATCCATCGCAAGGGATCTACGCCGGGTTGATTGGCTTCATACTTCGCGGGTCACGCTCGGAACTCAGCGCTAACAATGCAGTTAGACTGTATACCTACTCCTTGAGTGTTTCATCGAAGTGGGAGAACTCTTCATTAAAAGCGAATATCCTATAAAATGTACAGCTTTTTATGTTCGTTTAGTTAGAGGATTAGTTTACAAAGCCTAACTAGAAACATTGATCAAAAATAGTTAAAAAAAAGCTGTTGTCCACAAGCAATAACATTAAATATATCTACTTTTACACCAGACCCATTCAGTGAAACTTCTTTTTTATCATTATGCATTCAGATTCATTCTGTACAATACGCAACAGAATACACATTTCTAAATACATGAATATTGTCCCTTCAATAATTTGACTAAGCAACTATCTCCCCTGACCGATGCTAAACTAATTACGGGGTTGAGTAAATAAATGCAAAGGGGTTGATACGAGTAAGCATGATTAACTAGAAACATTAACATTTGCATACCACTGGCCAGCCCCGATATTTCAGTGGATATCTAAATTTATGCAAATTTAGTGCTCGTGCTTGCATAGAAGGTATATCGTTTCAACATTCTGGCACCAGAATACGTTTACCTAACTTGATTTGATTATTTTGTAGTATAACATTTGAGTACATAACGTCAAATAGAATATTATTCTTAAAGAATTTTGAGCTAGTGAAAATATTTCACTACTGGTATGCATAGAAATAGGAAGCAAGTAGAACGGGTACGTACTTGGGCGAGGCAGGCTTACTCTAGATTCTGCTAAATTGAGCGTATTGATGCTGATCTATCATTATAGAATGAGTTTCGGGCGTTAATGCTGAAGTGGCTTCTGTTCAAATGTTTCATTACTGCCGTTCTATTTAAGTACTTTCCTTTTTCTGTGCTGATATCCATAAAATTTCAAACGCTGACTTTCCAACAATAACAAATAAACAAATCTTGTGAAACGCGAACTCCATAATAATGAAACTGAATGGAGCTAACAATACCTAGCGAAATGCGGTTGTGCTTCGATCTATAAAATATAATTATCTCTTGGCTGGTTTTCAATAAGTCAATTACCACTTAAACCAATAGCTTTCACCCTCAAGCAGGTATTCGTATTGAATTTAGAGTTATGTAGACGCGGTAAATTATTCAACGTAAGCTTGATGTAGGGTTGTACGATGCTAAGTAGAGGTAAAATGTGTATGATTTGTCGGATAATCTACTAATCACATCAGATTTACAAAAATATTTACTGCCAGTTTATAAAATGGACTATAGGGACAAAATTGACATAGACTATATTCTATACAGATATAAACACTGGCAAACAAAGCAACATTTAGCTCACCACTACTAGCAAACCCTATCCTATCCGTGGTTGCTATTGATATGACACAAGAAAAAAAAACATACACTCAGGGAAGAAACAACAACAAATTTTTGTCCCGTTGAGTTAGAGTCAAGATTTAAAAAAAAATTCAAAATTATCAATAAATCGAAAATGTTATTAAAAAAATCAAATTCCGTATAAATTAGGTTAAGATCTTACCAATTTCTTATAATTAGGTATTAAAAATAATGGAAATAATAAAATAATGGAAAAAAAGGGAACTGAACTCAAGAATTCCCAGCCCTAAACCGGTAGCGAATATCGCAAAATGAACTTACAAAAGCTTGGCCGCAACCGAGCTCATGTTTATGGGGGATTTACACGTGGCAGCTTACGTCATTAAGGCTACAGCACAGTGAAAACCTTAAAGACGCTTGGATCATGTCTTAGAAAGGAAAAGACAAGAAAACGTTTATTGTAGAGTATTGTTGACTGAGCTTTTGGTGTCTTCTGTTTTGATAAGGAAGACTGAGAGATACTTTATTTAAAATCTAAGACTAACTTAGAATAATAACGCACTGGGCTCATTAATATAGTCGAAAATAAAATCTTCTAGGCATATGTTACTCCAGTTTATAAATTTCTGAGCACCACATTTCTACCCATAGAAAACAGATTCCGTGTTCTGTGTTTCTACCCCATCCGTTCAGCCGCTCTTGTGTGAAAGGGTAACAAACATCCATTCAACATTTGAAATTCATAATCCCAGTAAGTATGATTTACGCCGAGTTTCAAAGTGAATCGCCGCATGTAAATACCCCATTAGGGTTAGTGCCCTGCAACTTTATACGAAGATGTACATCGTTCATTTATCTTTATCATAGCAACAAGTATTTAAGTCGTTAGAGCCTTACTTCGTTGCATCTATGATCATCTATGGACACTAAATGATACGAGGCGGTATGTTTTGCGTATAAATAAACATGTCTTAGAATAGGTATTCTATAGAGTGAGCGCGAGTGTGAGACGCTATTTTCCTATTGATTGAAAGCTGCATAGTAGAACTGATAGTTCGTATAAGGTTTTCAACTTAAGAATTTATTACAGGATACACATAGATACAATTAAAGAAAATAAAATTGTCAAAATTTATGCAATTACGGTAACTATACTTATTTATTTATTACTTATTTATTTAGCAAAATTTATTAAGCCCTGCAGTCAAATCAAGCGCGATCTATAGGTATCGTGGAGTCGTTGCGCTTTAAGCTCAAAGAGATGAAGGCGACCTATAAAATTATATTTATATGATTAGTTTTACAACTACACTTCCGTCCGATATTATCGTCGCATATTAGTGCAAGCAATCATAATAAAATCAAAATTTAAAACCAATTGCCTTATCTCCAGCTTTAATTGAATCGCATAGAGCGACTCGGATATTAAAGCTGGTTTTTATTAAACCAAAAGATATACGAGAGTCGTGTTTATTTTCTTAGAGTCAATTTTTTTTACATTTTAATAAATTTACGACTCACCTCACGTATATGTTTCGGGATAGACTATGTTAAACGATACTCACGAATCTTTCAATGATAAACTAAAGTCCATTGTTTTCCTTATGACCGTGACCCACCCGGCAGGTATCGCTCTGCTTTTCACTGACTGAAAAGATGGGTTGAAGTGACCGCTTAATACAGTTCACCAGAACTTTGCTACTAAATTACATTAATAGAGAAAAAAAGAATAATTTGTGGAAAAATATAAGCTGTCTTAGTTCGCGAAAGTCAAAGGTTAACTTCGTTCAAATACCTGAATTTCGAGACCGCAATGTGCCGCAACCCTAGTTTCAGGTTTATTTAACTGCTAAGATTAACGTGAACGAAGAACTAGTACCGACGTAGTTCGCAATAAACTCCACTGAGATTATGTGACTTGTATGTTGAAAGAATTTAAATCCTTTGACTATTTTAAGTTTTGTTTGTTTTTGTGAATAATCAATTCAATAGCAAATAAGTCAATTAGTTATATTATGTAGTAATTGTGAAATATTAACTAGGCTAGGGTAACTCATTTATGAGTAGGTCCGTCCAATTAAAACTCGAAAACGGCTGGACAGACTTCACTAATTTTGGTTTTGAAATGATCGTGTGAATCCAAGAAAAGTTTAAACGGTGAGAAAATCTGTAAAAAAAGCGAGCAACATAGCAAAAAACAATTTTATTGCCCCATATTTGTCAGAACGAAGTATGCCGGGACAGCTATAGATAACTATAGTCTACAATGAATTGAAATTAATTTAACGTAGTCGTTATTCAATTACGCTAAGACCGTGAGACTTGGCCGATTTTCAGCCCAGTTAAGTTCTAATCTTAGTCTTCTAGCACACGTTTACGACTCCAGTAACAATAGCACTAATTTATACGCAAAATGCAGAACGCATTCTAATTTAGCGCTTGGTTGCAAATCGAGTTGACTCGACACTAATTCGAAATGGGTGGACTAGATCATTAGACTGGATTGTAACTGATTTCGTGTTAACCGACATAGTTTGGATGTTTTATGTGTTTAATGCAATTGATGCATTTGATCACTTGATAAAGCTTTTACGTCACGATTTTCTTAACTGTAAATTTTATGCACCAACTTAATATTTAAAGAACTTTATTTAATTTACACTCGAAGATACTTCACTTTTACACGAACATGAGTAAAAAAGCACCAGCTTACCACTCAAAGTTTTCCTTCTGACTCTTTTAGAGACGGACAGATAGTAAAACTTTTTCTTCTCCTGAATGTAAGCGACGGTCGTTATGGCTTAATTAGAAACATGCACTTATCGTCTGCCTACAAATTAATTGAAACATAAGAACTTGATACGTACAGGAAGCGACAAACAAAATAAAGTGCAGTCTGGCAATGATGATCTGTCATCCAATAGGTATGCCGCTAAGGAACCTATCACACGAGCGTTTTAACGACGTCGATAAATGGCAATATTGGCGCATGCGTGATATATGAAGAAAATGTTAAAATACTCGTATATCTTAATTCTTGAAATCGCAATTGAAATTGATAATTTCAATAGTGATTATTTATATTTAACTACTAGCTTCTGCCCGCGGCTTTGTTCAAGTAAACCAGACGATTTGACCTCCTAGAAATGGATAAATAGGTAGGATACTATTTATGGTAATTCTGGTTATGAATACCCTGTATGCCAAAGTTCATCCAAATCCAAATGTTCAGCCGTTTCTGCGTGAAAGAGTAACAAACATAGATCCATCTATCCTCACAAACTTTCGCATTCATAATAGTTGTAGGTTAGGATAGTAATATTGTCATACGTAGCCCATTATCCATAGTTTAAAAAAACCAAAACAAAAGCCCTGTTTAACCTCACTTCGGCAATTTTATGTATTCCAACATTGTTGTGTATATGATTCTAAAATTCATTTTCAACTATATCATATATATAAATAGGCTAAGACGAATCAGTTCAGAACAATTTTCTCTTTCGTTTCTCAACCGATTTTCCTAATC